>CAWUFW010032658.1:0-13517 GCA_963921515.1 Calotriton arnoldi | reverse complement strand
GTCCAAGTAACTATAACTGTCCCTAAAACCTATGGTTTTTTCAGTGAATATATATATATTTACCTACTGGCGGTTGCCAGTAGGTAGTTATAGTTAGGACCTTGTTTCTATTCAAAAAGTGTTTTTTCTTTTGCCAATATCTTTGGCGCCGTTTGATGAATCTTCGCGAAATTTTTAAAACTAATGGCCCGCTCCGGTCAACTCCTGTCTTAAAAATTTCGGGGTGATTCGTTAAGCGGGGGCCGAGAAAAAGGGGCGCCCAAAACACATTTTCCCTATGTTAATTTCCATAGGAAACTTTAGACACGGCTACAGCCCGAACTGCTAAACGGAATTACACCAAATTTGGTAAAAAGGTAGCTCTTGGTTCAGAAAGCGACCTTTTTTTTAAATGGTGTCAATCCGTTCAGTAGATTCTAAGAAATGAAAAAATTAAAAAATATCGATATCTGGGCGGAGCCTAACCACACATCTCTTTGTGAGATCTGATTGGCTGTCAGCACTTCATCCTGGAATTGCTGGCAGCCATCTTGGGACAAATATACATGATAGCACCCCATTGAAATGCATTGTAGTGAATAGAAGATTTTGAGGGTCACCAAAAAGAGAACTATAAAGGGTGATAACAGACTTTAGTTACATTAGAATTCATTTGTTGATGGTACCAGACTAATTTTAGGAATTGTGGTGGGTTCTAAAGTGATTTTACCCTGTGAAAAACCTTCTGCTGGGATATCATGAATCATGTTTGAGAGAAAACTATTTTCTCATGCTTGTCCCACAGAGGTTTGGAAGGTGTTCCAGAAGCTAAAATGAGAGCATATTTTCTGTAAATTCACATTATCTTTCTCAGTCATGTGAGAATGAAGTCTGACATTCTCAGTAAAACATGTACATCCAACATGGGCAGAGACTGTCAGTTGATTCCTTTGTGTTCTACTGCAGCTTCCCAGAGTGTTCTAAAGAACTACTAGAGCGCTAACAGCCTTACTTATGACAAAAGTATGGCACACCTGAAGCCATCTTGATTGGAATAAACTGGTAACACTTAAAACATTTAATTTAAAAAGGAAAAAAATGATGGGGTTCATTTTGTCATAGAAATTATGGTTAGTGCTGTAGAAAGAAAAATTAGGACATGTTTTAAGTGAGATCTCAAATATCTTCCTGTTATATTTCAACAGGAGCAGCCTGTCAGTTGATTCCTTTGTGTTCTACTGCAGCTTCTCAGAGTGTTCTAAAGAACAACTAGAGCACTAACAGTCTTACTTATGACAAAATTATGGACCACCGGAAGCCATCTTGATTGGAATAAACTAGTAACACTTAAAACATTTAATTTAAAAAGGAACAAAATGAGGGGGTTCATTTTGCCATAGAAATTATGGTTAGTGCTGCAGAAAGAAAAATTAGGGCATGTTTTAAGTGAGATCTCAAATCCTCTTCTATTTCATTAGAAAATTCTGACATGCAGACTGAAACAATCACTTTCAATACCAGCAGTAGACTTCCAGTTAACTCCCTGGTGAGCAGTAGCTTTACTACAGTGATCTAATGAGCAACTAGAGTGCTAACATTCTGAATTTATGGCAAATGTGTGACACATGTGAATGCCTTCTTGATGGAATCAAAGTAAAACTGAAAGCATTTCCTACTGAGGAGAATGCAGTAAATGAGGAAATTAGGAAACTTCATAACAAAGAAGTCTTCCAAGATGGCCACCAGAGAAAAAAAGAGCCCAAATGTAGCACAAATATCACCCAGATGTAGCCCACATATAGCCCAATGACAGAAGTGTGCAAAACACTTTTTTGTTGTTGTTTTTTTGCAGTTTTATATAGTGCAGACTGGTCAGGTATTGGAGCGTTGCTCTTACTTGGACCCCTTATTGCGTATTTTGCACGAAGTACATGAGATTGATCTTGCGAAACATTGAACTTTACTATTCTGTTAACCTGAAGTTGCTCTGAACCGGGCTTTGTAACACCCGTTTTTACCTACTGGTTTTAATTAATTCTCACTGTATTGTATTAAGAAAGAGGATTTACTGTTTTTATGTACACTTTTATGATCTATGTTTCTAAATCAGATCGAATAAAGTTTAATGAATTTAATTGAAGTCTCCCAAGATGGCCACCAGAGAAAAAGGAGCCCAAATGTAGCACATATATCACCCAGATGTAGCCCACGTATAGCCCAATGACAGAAGTGTGGAAAACACTTTTATCCTTTGTTTTTTTGCAGTTTTATATAGTGCAGGCTGGTCAGATATTGGAGTGCTTTACATGAGCATTGGTTACATCATACAAGGACAAACTCATTTTGGTTGTAGGCATGGGGAGATTAAGTGATTTGACCAGAATCATAGAATGTCGAGCTGAAGCAGAAACTCCAACTTGGTTTCCCAGTTGCAAAGTCTGCAGCTCTGGAAGTAACACCACATTCTCTCCCTAAGCGTAACATTTAATCAAGTGGTCAACTGGATAAAAACATAAAGATAACAAATAATTTAAAAGTGCTTTGTCGCTATTTGAGAACTCAGAAAATATGTCCTCATTTTAGTTTTTTAGAGCACTAACCATAATTTCTATGCAAATAAGACCCTCTCATTTCTATAATTTCTAAAGGAAATGCTTTAGGTATTACAGTTTTGATTACATCAAGATGATGTCAGGCGTGCCACACTTTTGTAATAAATATAGAATGTTAGCAATCTAGTTGTCTCTTGTCTCTTTCTGCACGTCTCTTGCTTCTTTCTGCACCTCTCTTGCCTCTTTCTGCAGCTCACTCTCTTCTTTCTCACCTCTCTTCCCTCATTCTGCAGCTCACTCTCTTCTATCTGTACCTCTCTTGCCTCTTTTGCACCTCTCTTGCCTCTTTCTGCACATCTCTTGCCTCTTTCTGTACCACTCTTGCCTCTTTCTACACCTCTCTTGCATCTTTCTGCACCTCTCTTGCCTCTTTCTGCACCTCTCTTGCCTATTTCTGCACCTCTTTTGCCTCTTTATGCATCTCTCTTGCCTCTGTCTGCACCTCTCATGCCTCTTTCTGCACTTCTCTTGGTTCTTTCTGCAGCTCACTCTCTTCTTTCTGCACCTCTCTTGCCTCTTTCTGCACCTCTCTTGTCTCTTTCTGTAGCTCACTCCCTTCTTTCTGGACCTCTCGCCCCTTTCTGCACCTCTCTTGCCTCTTTCTGAAGCTCACTCTCTTCTTTCTGCACCTCTCTTGCCTCTTTCTACACCTCTCTTCCCTCTTTCTGCAGCGCACTCTCTTTTTTCTGCACCCCTCTTGCCTCTTTCTGCACCTCTCTTGCCTCTTTCTGCACCTCTCTTGCCTCTTTCTGCACATCTCTTGCCTCTTTCTGCACCAGTCTTGTCTCTTTCTACACCTCTCTTGCCTCTTTCTGTACCTCTCTTGCCTCTTTCTGCACCTCTCTTGCCTCTTTCTTCACCTCTCTTGGCTCTGTCTGCACCTCTCTTGGCTTTCTACTCCACTCTTGCCTCTTTCTGCAACTCTCTTGCCTCTTTTTGCACTTCTCTTGCCTCTTTCTGCACCTATCTTGCCTCTTTCTGCACCTCACTCTCTTCTTTCTGTACCTCTCTTGCTTCTTTCTGCACCTCTCTTGCTTCTTTCTGCGCTTCTCTTGCATCTTTCTGCACCTTTCTTCCTTTTTCTGCATTTTTCTTGCCTCTTTCTGCATCTTTCTTCCTCTTTCTGGACCTCTCTTGCCTCTTCCTGCACCTTTCTTGCCTCTTTCTGCACCTCTCTTCTCTCTTTCTGCACCTCTCTTGCCTCTTTCTGCACCTCACTTGCCTCTTTCTGTGCCTTTCTTCCTCTTTCTGGACCTCACTGTCTTCTTTCTGTGCCTCTCTTGCTTCTTTCCGCACTTCTCATGCTTCTTTCTGTACCTCTCTTTCCTCTTTCATCACTTCTCCTGCTTCTTTCTGCACCTTTCTTCCTCTTTTTGCACCTATCTTGCTTTTTTCTGCACTTTTCTTGTCTTTTTGTGTACTTCTCTTGCTTCTTTCTGCACTTCTCTTGCTTCTTTCTGCGCCTTTCTTTCTCTTTCTGCACATGTCTTACCTATCTCGGTGTAGTTAGAAATTAGCATTTAAAAAACCTTAGAAATTCACTGAAAAAATCACAGGTTTCAGGGACGTTATAGATCGAAATTAGCATTTAAAAAACCTTAGAAATTCACTGAAAAAACCATAGGTTTCAGGGACGTTATAGTTCGAAATTAGCATTTAAAAAACCTTTGAAATTCAATGAAAAAACTATAGGTTTCAGGGACGTTATAGTTAGAAATTAGCATTTAAAAAACCTTCGAAATACACTGAAAAAACCATAGGTTTCAGGGACGTTATAGTTAGAAATTAGCCTTTAAAAAACCATAGAAATTCACTGAAAAAACCATAGGTTTCAGGGACGTTATAGTTAGTTGGACATTTCACTAGTACAAAACCAGAGAAATTCGCCTGTTATAGTTAGTTGAGCTAACTATAACTCGCGCCCCCGCAATGCACTGCTGATGACGTCACATATTACATCATTCATGACATGGTCAGTGACATCACTGATGACATCACTTGGCCATACTACAAACCTGACACAGTCAGATGTCCCCATACTCAAGGAGCTGGCAGAGTTATGGGAATCAGAGGGAGCAGACTATGTACAGTCTACAGGCCAAAGTGATAATGTGGGAACACGTGAGATGGCTAATAGTGGCATAACAGGAGTGAAGAGCTCTACACCATTCAAACCCACATCTACCTTCAATCCCATCACACCCCGTGACTGCATAGATATTTTTCATGATTCGGTCATAGCGCAAATCAAGAAACTGAATAAAGCCACTCAAGCGAAGCATTTTAATTACAATAAGCAGAACCAACAATATGAGGCTCTAATAAGAAAATTACACAACAACAAGAACATAGTAATACGAGCAAGTGACAAGGGGGGCAACATTGTACTGTGGCCGTTAGAGGATTATAAGAAAGAGGCATTTTCACAGCTAAATGACAGGGAGTGCTACACTCGAGTTACAGCACAGACCATTAAGGAGGCCAACAAAGTATACAACAGTAAATTGTCAGAGTGGAAACACAAAGGCTTGATCTCGTCTGATGAATTTAAATTTTTTTAAAAAGATAACCCGGTTATTCATCAATATATTTCATCCCTAAGGTACATAAGGACCCTAAAAAGCCACCAGGTAGGCCTATCATATCGGCAAGGGAGGGGCCATTGGAGAACACTTCAAAGTACATTGACTTTTTCTTACAGGATTATGTCAAGTCACTCCCTTCATATGTACGACTTACTGGTGACTTTTTGATGAAGATCAAAGATGTGATATGGCAAGAAGACATGTGGATGCTGGCATTAGATGTAACGTCACTGTACACCAGCATCAGACACAAAGATGGTATACGAGCTATAGCACATTTTCTCGCTAAAAGACCCCCGGAAGACAAAGAACATAATGAAATGCTATTAGAGATGTTGGAATTTTGCTTGTGTAACAATAATTTCATGTTTTATAATCTCATTTATCATCAAATCAGGGGAGTGGCTATGGGGGCCAGCTTCTCTCCCAGTTATGCCTGTCTGCATATGGGCTACTGGGAGGAGTTGGTCCTCAGGGACAAGTACAAGCAGATATTTGAAAATAATGTCGTGATATGGCTGCGCTATATTGATGATTTATTTATCCTTTGGAAAGGCAATCAGCATCTTGCACACGATTTTGTGAACTTGTTGAATGTAAATGAACTCAACCTGCATTTTACTGTTACCATGAGTCAGACGTCTGTCACCTTCTTAGATACAGAGGTGTACATCATGGGGAAGAATATAGAAACTAGACTTTATATGAAACCTACATCAGGGAATTCTACATTACATGCAAGTAGCGCACACCCCAAGCATCTTTTGAATAGTATTCCATATGGGGAGATGCTGCGCCTTAAACGGATTTGCAGTAACCAACAGGACCTGAGGGAGGCACAGGCAAACAGTAAGAAAAGGTTTCTTGAGAGAGGGTACACGAAGGAAGTGATTAACAGGGCAATGGTTAAGTCCAATATGCTTGAGAGGGAGGACCTCTTGAAAAATAAAAAAGAACTGCAGGTGGTGACCGGGCAGACGGCACCACACGTGAAGCAGAAATCTAACCAAGTTAGGTTCATTATGAGGTACAGTCGACAACAGAATAGTCTCGAAAAAATCATTAATAGGAGCTGGCCTCTGGTTCTGAATGACCCTGTGATAGGACCAATTTTACCACGGAGGGTGTCTGTCACTTATAGCAGGGCACCTTCCATGCGTGATTCTTTGGTTAATACAAATCCAGACACCATTGAAAATACTAGCTGGTTTTTAAACAATAAGGGGTTTTTTAAATGTAAAACCTGTAAGGCCTGCCAACATGGTGTCAACACTAGGACATACAAAACACCATTTGGTGACAGGGAGAATAAGATCCAGAAGCTCCTCACATGCAAGACAGAGTATGCGGTGTACGTACTTGAGTGCCCTTGTGGCCTCCAGTACGTGGGAAGCACCAAATTGCCTGTCCACAAGCGCATTTTACAGCATCTCCGGGCCATTACCAATCAGGATAACACGTACCCTGTAGCTAGACATTTCAGGGAGGTGCACCAGAGTAGAAACAATGATCTCAGGTACTTTGTGATAGATTCTATAACACCCAATAGGAGAGGGGGAGATCGTGAATCCAAACTGAGAAGACTGGAAACTAGATATATTATCCAACTTGACACAAAGAACCCTGCGGGGCTTAATGCGAAGGAAGATTTGCACACATGTTTAGGATAGGGAATAAGGATAGCACACAGGCATAAAGCAATATATACAAGTAATGAAACACACAACCAGAATTCCTTGCCAGGTTTCCCCCTGTTCCTTGAAAATCTAATAATTTACTCTGGGAAGTATTATTCCACAATATATATAAATTATTTTTTAACATACACTATAGATTTGTTTTTAATACAATATTTTATTGGATTTTATTGTATAATGTAATTCAATATAACATGTATTTAAGTATATATTTATTTATTTATATATTTATATTGTTGAATTGGTATGTTAATTGATTGATGATTTATATATCCTTACCGTTAGGTAAATGTTGGAATAGGTGACATCTTACACCAACATAGATGAATGATAAATACACAGGGTAGACACGATTACGATGATTTTACAAGGGATAGGTGCAATATAAGCTAGCAAATCCTCGATGGTGCATTCCTCAACATACTTATGTGATATTGGCAATCTTATAATTCTGTTCAATTAGTTTATTGCATATAAGCAGTAAACGTGTAATGCGCAACAAATGAATGATATGACATTATACTAGACATCATAAATCTATTTTTAACTGTTTTACACATACAATGGGGATCGTACATACATACACTTTGCACTTGGCGCTTTCAACACAGTTTTAGACATGGTTTTAGACAACATGATTGCATTAACAAGCGGTGGATTCATCCACGCTATTCTGGTATCAATAGGTAATACGCTATTTTGGTATCAATAGGTAATACACTTAAGCGCAATTAGAGCAGACCCATTTAAGGGGATATATAGTTCACATCAGAAGCGCATGCACATAGGGCATGAACAAAACCAAGGGGTAATAGAGGTATTTTACCTATAAAAAAGTTTTAGTGTTGTAATTTTAAAATATAATATTTGGTATTTTACCATTTATGAATTTTTTATTAACAATGTTAATTTATCAACTGCGGTTTTAGCCTCTAAAGTAGTCCATTTTAGAGTCAATTTTAGGGTGTATTGTGCATGTGACACAGTTTTTTACTGCAGCTAAGGTTGTAATTTTACCATGTCTACTACGGCACTTTGCACGTGATGATAATTTATGAGCACCTGTCACTTTAAAAGAGCTTGCATACCAGTAGTAAGATGTCATGTGATCAAGGCTCGGATGAGCCGAAACATTATGGCGGCATCGCAAGAAATAAATCAAATTTAATGCACTGGAAACTTGGTCCGTGTCCGTGTTGTGGCAGGATTGCTACGAGGGAAATGCGGAGTGTGGTGATATATATATATATATATATATATATATTATCTACTGGCGGTCGCCAGTAGATAGTTATAGTTACAACCTATTATCCATAGGAAATCCGCGACATTCTATTTGAAATAACTCTCTTGCCGGTTGACGTATCTTCGCAAAATTTTCAAACTTTGTGGCCCGCTCTGGTCCGCTCCTACCCTGAAAGTCTCGGGGGATTCGTCAAGCGGGGGCCGAGAAAAAAGGGGGGTCCCAAAACACGTTTTCCCCATGCAATTTTCCATAGGAAACTTTAGACACGGCTACAGCCCGAACTGCTGAACGGAATTACACCAAATTTGGCAAAGAGGTAGTTCTTGGTTCAGAAAGAACCCTTTTGTTAAATGGTGTAAATCCGTTCAGTAGTTGCTGAGAAAATGAAAAGTAAAAAAGATAGATATATCTAGGGCCGCGGATCCTCCCGAGCACGAGCTTTATGTTAATTGGCTGTCAACACTCCAAATCAGGAAGTGTTGGCAGCCATTTTGTCCCTCGGTAGAACCGAGGGACAGAAACAAGTGCGCAAAGCGCACAAAGGGGGCAGGGTAGAAACACCCTGACCCCCTAGGTCTGCTCAGGGGGTCCCACAAGGACCCCCTGGGCAAATTTTTTTTTAATTTTTTTTAAAAAAATCGGCAGGATGCGCTCAGGGAGCGCGAACCCTGCCGAAAAAAAAAAAAATCGAAGCGCGGTCTCCCGCGCTTCGATAGCTAATTGGCCCCGGGTGGGCCAAGTCCCGGGGGCATGCTGGGGGGGTTAATTTTATGTGTGGGGGCCTCTAAGGGCCCCCAAGCCCCGGGGACCACCACCCCCCGGGGCTTTATGTAGAATGGTGCGGGAGGGCTCTGAGCCTCCCGCAGCCCCGGGGACCACCACCTCCCCGGGGCTTCTTTTTTTAATTAAAAACCTGTGTGGGGGCTCCAGCCCCCCCACACGCCCCGGGGACCACCACCTCCCCGGGGCACTAAGAAAAATTACAATGGGGGTCCGTTTTGGACCCCCAAGCCCCGGGGACCACCACCTCCCCGGGGCTTTCAAAATGTAGGGAGGGGGGCCGCGCGGCCCCCCTCCTGGAGCCCTTGATGGCCCTGGGGACCGCCACCCCCCAGGGCCGGCTCCTGCAGTGTCCCGGGGTGCCTACCCCGGGACACTGCTGTTTGCAATGACAGGACGGGAGCCTCGCGGCTCCCGTCCTGTCATTGCAAACTTGCTTTGCATATTGGAAGAGAGAGCAGGAAACCTGCTCTCTCTTCCAATATCCAGCAGATTGCTTTTCCACATGGGGAGCAGCATGTTAGCTGCTCCCCATGTGTAAGCAATGCCGGCTCCCGTAGGACACGGGGAGCCGGCGGGACTGTGGGGGATTGGGGACCCCCACAGTCCCCAACGAGAGGCCAGGCCCCGGGGATGGGGTCCCCGGGGCCATAAGTGGCCACGGAGGGGGGCCACGCAGCCCCTCTCCCCAAAGTAAAAAAAGAAAATAATTTAAAAAAAAGTGTAAGGCAGGCCCCGGGGGATGGGGTCCCCGGGGCCTTAAATGGCCTGAGGAGGGGGCCACGCAGCCCCCTCCAAATAAAAAAACAGGCCAATGCCCCGGGGGATGGGGTCCCCGGGGCCAATACAGGCCCAGGGAAGGGGGGCCACGCGGCCCCTTCCCGTTTTTTTTTTTTTAATTTTAATTAAAAAAAAGGGGGTAAGGCCCTGGGGGATGGGGTCCCCAGGGCCTAAAAATAGGAAAAAGGAAGGGGGGCCACACAGCCCCCCTTTAGGGGAAAAAAAAAAAAAAAAAAAAAACGATCGGGCCCGCAGGCCCCGCCCCCTTCCTTCACCACTCTGCAAACGCGCCCCCTGGCGCGTTTGTAGAGGGGGAACGAATTCCCCTTGAATACTGGGGGTCCCTGGGGGCAACTAGCCCACCAGGAACCTCCAGTATGCGCCAGGGGGCTGCCTTGCAGAGAGGTGTACAGAGGCCACGCCCCTTTTTACACCTCTCTGCAACGCAGCTCTATGGCGCTTTTTGGAGGTATATGGTGGGCTAGTTGCACCCCAGGGACCCTCAGGATTCAAGGGGAGTTAATCCCCCGACTTAAAACGCGCCACGGGGCGCGTTTGCACAG
Source organism: Calotriton arnoldi (assembly GCA_963921515.1). NCBI lineage: Eukaryota > Metazoa > Chordata > Amphibia > Caudata > Salamandridae > Calotriton > Calotriton arnoldi. The sequence continues at coordinate 3,275 of CAWUFW010032658.1, read as the reverse complement.
TGGTGAAGGGAGGGGGCGGGGCTTCAGGTGACATGTGTGCAAACAGGCCCCGTGGCGCGTTTTAAGATGGGGAATTAAATCCTCTTCAATCCTGAGGGTCCCTGGGGGCCAACTAGCCCAACAGGTACGTCCAGAAAGCGCCACAGAGCTGCGTTACAGAGAGGTGTAAAAAGGGGTGTGGCCTCTGTACATGTCTCTGCAACGCAGCCCCCTGGCGCATACTGGAGGTTCCTGGTGGGCTAGTTGGCCCGTAGGGACCTTCATGATTCAAGGGGACTTAATCCCCCAACTTAAAACGCACCACGGGGCGCGTTTGTACAGATGTCACCTCAGGCCCCGCCCCCTCCCTTCACGATTGTGCAAATATTCCTCTAAAAATCAGCCGAAATCCGAATTCCGATTTACTCACCTGTTATCAGGAGAGACCTCAGTGCTGCATCTTTCAGCCCAGTACTGATCCTCAAAAGTAATTTTAACCGTACTTACCGGTAACTTGAATTTCCTTCATAGGCTAACATTGACTGGTTTCACTTGGAAATTCTTCTAAGTGTGGAGTTTTGGAACTTTAAAATATTCCTCAAAATCAGCCGAAATGCGAATTCCGATTTACTCACCTGTTATCAGGAGAGACCTCAGTGCTGCATCTTTCAGCCCAGTACTGATCCTCAAAAGTAATTTTAACCGTACTTACCGGTAACTTGAATTTCCTTCCTAGGCTAACATTGACTGGTTTCACTTGGAAATTCTTCTAAGTGTGGAGTTTTGGAACTTTAAAATATTCCTCTAAAATCAGCCGAAATACGAATTCCGATTTACTCACCTGTTATCAGGAGAGACCTCAGTGCTGCATCTTTCAGCCCAGTACTGATCCTCAAAAGTAATTTTAACCGTACTTACCAGTAACTTGAATTTCCTTCCATAGGATATCATTGCCTGCTTTTTGCTGAAAAAGTTTCTAAGTGTTGATTTTTGAAACATACAAATATTCCTCTAAAATCAGCCGAAATCCGAATTCTGATTTACTCACCTGTTATCAGGAGAGACCTCAGTGCTGCATCTTTCAGCCCAGTACTGATCCTCAAAAGTAATTTTAACCGTACTTACCAGTAACTTGAATTTCCTTCCATAGGATATCATTGCCTGCTTTTTGCTGAAAAAGTTTCTAAGTGTTGATTTTTGAAACATACAAATATTCCTCTAAAATCAGCCGAAATCCGAATTCTGATTTACTCACCTGTTATCAAGAGAGACCTCAGTGCTGCATCTTTCAGCCCAGTACTGGTCCTGAAAAGTAATTTTAACCGTACTTACCGGTAACTTGAATTTCCTTCATAGGCTAACATTGACTGGTTTCACTTGGAAATTCTTCTAAGTGTGGAGTTTTGGAACTTTAAAATATTCCTCTAAAATCAGCCGAAATACGAATTCCGATTTACTCACCTGTTATCAGGAGAGACCTCAGTGCTGCATCTTTCAGCCCAGTACTGATCCTCAAAAGTAATTTTAACCGTACTTACCAGTAACTTGAATTTCCTTCCATAGGATATCATTGCCTGCTTTTTGCTGAAAAAGTTTCTAAGTGTTGATTTTTGAAACATACAAATATTCCTCTAAAATCAGCCGAAATCCGAATACTGATTTACTCACCTGTTATCAAGAGAGACCTCAGTGCTGCATCTTTCAGCCCAGTACTGGTCCTGAAAAGTAATTTTAACCGTACTTACCGGTAACTTGAATTTCCTTCTTAGACTAACATTGACTGGTTTCACTTGGAAATTCTTCTAAGTGTGGAGTTTTGGAACTTTAAAATATTCCTCTAAAATCAGCCGAAATACGAATTCCGATTTACTCACCTGTTATCAGGAGAGACCTCAGTGCTGCATCTTTCAGCCCAGTACTGATCCTCAAAAGTAATTTTAACCGTACTTACCAGTAACTTGAATTTCCTTCCATAGGATATCATTGCCTGCTTTTTGCTGAAAAAGTTTCTAAGTGTTGATTTTTGAAACATACAAATATTCCTCTAAAATCAGCCGAAATCCGAATTCAGATTTACTCACCTGTTATCAGGAGAGACCTCAGTGCTGCATCTTTCAGCCCAGTACTGGTCCTGAAAAGTAATTTTAACCGTACTTACCGGTAACTTGAATTTTCTTCATAGGCTAACATTGACTGGTTTCACTTGGAAATTCTTCTAAGTGTGGAGTTTTGGAACTTTAAAATATTCCTCTAAAATCAGCCGAAATACGAATTCCGATTTACTCACCTGTTATCAGGAGAGACCTCAGTGCTGCATCTTTCAGCCCAGTACTGATCCTCAAAAGTAATTTTAACCGTACTTACCGGTAACTTGAATTTCCTTCATAGGCTAACATTGACTGGTTTCACTTGGAAATTCTTCTAAGTGTGGAGTTTTGGAACTTTAAAATATTCCTCTAAAATCAGCCGAAATACGAATTCCGATTTACTCACCTGTTATCAGGAGAGACCTCAGTGCTGCATCTTTCAGCCCAGTACTGGTCCTGAAAAGTAATTTTAACCGTACTTACCGGTAACTTGAATTTCCTTCATAGGCTAACATTGACTGGTTTCACTTGGAAATTCTTCTAAGTGTGGAGTTTTGGAACTTTAAAATATTCCTCTAAAATCAGCCGAAATACGAATTCCGATTTACTCACCTGTTATCAGGAGAGACCTCAGTGCTGCATCTTTCAGCCCAGTACTGATCCTCAAAAGTAATTTTAACCGTACTTACCAGTAACTTGAATTTCCTTCCATAGGATATCATTGCCTGCTTTTTGCTGAAAAAGTTTCTAAGTGTTGATTTTTGAAACATACAAATATTCCTCTAAAATCAGCCGAAATCCGAATTCTGATTTACTCACCTGTTATCAGGAGAGACCTCAGTGCTGCATCTTTCAGCCCAGTACTGATCCTCAAAAGTAATTTTAACCGTACTTACCAGTAACTTGAATTTCCTTCCATAGGATATCATTGCCTGCTTTTTGCTGAAAAAGTTTCTAAGTGTTGATTTTTGAAACATACAAATATTCCTCTAAAATCAGCCGAAATCCGAATTCTGATTTACTCACCTGTTATCTAGAGAGACCTCAGTGCTGCATCTTTCAGCCCAGTACTGGTCCTGAAAAGTAATTTTAACCGTACTTACCGGTAACTTGAATTTCCTTCATAGGCTAACATTGACTGGTTTCACTTGGAAATTCTATTAAGTGTGGAGTTTTGGAACTGTAAAATATTCCTCTAAAATCAGCCGA
>CAWUFW010032657.1:0-13519 GCA_963921515.1 Calotriton arnoldi | reverse complement strand
TAAGACTTTGGGGGAACGCGGGTGGGTGGAAATTTGTGGATCCACGCAGATTCCAGAACTTTCCACCACAGAAATGTGGGGAAAATGTGTTTTTTTGGACAATTTTTTATGTTTGCAAGGGATTCTGGGTAACAGAACCTGGTGGGAGGCAGTCAAGTCACCCCATCCTGATTCCCTGGGTGTCTAGTTTTCAAAATGTATAGGTTTGCTAGGTTTCCCTAGGTGCCGGCAGAGGTAGGGTTCAAAAACTACAGCTAGGCACTTTGCCAAAAAGGGTCATTTTTCACTGCGAAATTGAGGTGTGACCACGTTGCGCTTTGCGCCGTTTCCTGTCGCAGGCACTAGGCCGACCCACACAAGTGAGGTACCATTTTTCTCGTAAGACTTTGGGGAACGCGGGTGGGTGGAAATTTGTGGATCCACGCAGATTCCAGAACTTTCCACCACAGAAATGTGGGGAAAATGTGGTTTTTTTGACAATTTTTTATGTTTGCAAGGGATTCTGGGTAACAGAACCTGGTGGGAGGCAGTCAAGTCACCCCATCCTGGATTCCCTGGGTGTCTAGTTTTCAAAAATGTATAGGTTTGCTAGGTTTCCTAGGTGCCGGCAGAGGTAGGGTTCAAAAACTACAGCTAGGCACTTTGCCAAAAAAGGGTCATTTTTCACTGCGAAATTGAGGTGTGACCACGCTGCGCTTTGCGCCGTTTCCTGTCGCAGGCACTAGGCCGACCCACACAAGTGAGGTACCATTTTTCTCGTAAGACTTTGGGGAACGCGGGTGGGTGGAAATTTGTGGATCCACGCAGATTCCAGAACTTTCCACCACAGAAATGTGGGGAAAATGTGTTTTTTGGACAATTTTTTATGTTTGCAAGGGATTCTGGGTAACAGAACCTGGTGGGAGGCAGTCAAGTCACCCCATCCTGGATTCCCTGGGTGTCTAGTTTTCAAAATGTATAGGTTTGCTAGGTTTCCTAGGTGCCGGCAGAGCTAGGGTTCAAAAACTACAGCTAGGCACTTTGCCAAAAAAGGGTCATTTTTCACTGCGAAATTGAGGTGTGACCACGTTGCGCTTTGCGCCGTTTCCTGTCGCAGGCACTAGGCCGACCCACACAAGTGAGGCACCATTTTTCTCGTAAGACTTTGGGGAACGCGGGTGGGTGGAAATTTGTGGATCCACGCAGATTCCAGAACTTTCCACCACAGAAATGTGGGGAAAATGTGGTTTTTTTGACAATTTTTTATGTTTGCAAGGGATTCTGGGTAACAGAACCTGGTGGGAGGCAGTCAAGTCACCCCATCCTGGATTCCCTGGGTGTCTAGTTTTCAAAAATGTATAGGTTTGCTAGGTTTCCCTAGGTGCCGGCAGAGGTAGGGTTAAAACTACAGCTAGGCACTTTGCCAAAAAGGGTCATTTTTCACTGCGAAATTGGAGGTGTGACCACGTTATGCTTTTGCGCCGTTTCCTGTCGCAGGCACTAGGCCGACCCACACAAGTGAGGTAACCATTTTTCTCGTAAGACTTTGGGGAACGCGGGTGGGTGGAAATTTGTGGATCCACGCAGATTCCAGAACTTTCCACCACAGAAATGTGGGGAAAATGTGGTTTTTTTGACAATTTTTTATGTTTGCAAGGGATTCTGGGTAACAGAACCTGGTGGGAGGCAGTCAAGTCACCCCATCCTGGATTCCCTGGGTGTCTAGTTTTCAAAAATGTATAGGTTTGCTAGGTTTCCTAGGTGCCGGCAGAGGTAGGGTTCAAAAACTACAGCTAGGCACTTTGCCAAAAAAGGGTCATTTTTCACTGCGAAATTGAGGTGTGACCACGCTGCGTTTTGCGCCGTTTCCTGTCGCAGGCACTAGGCCGACCCACACAAGTGAGGTACCATTTTTCTCGTAAGACTTTGGGGAACGCGGGTGGGTGGAAATTTGTGGATCCACGCAGATTCCAGAACTTTCCACCACAGAAATGTGGGGAAAATGTGTTTTTTTGGACAATTTTTTATGTTTGCAAGGGATTCTGGGTAACAGAACCTGGTGGGAGGCAGTCAAGTCACCCCATCCTGGATTCCCTGGGTGTCTAGTTTTCAAAAATGTATAGGTTTGCTAGGTTTCCTAGGTGCCGGCAGAGGTAGGGTTCAAAAACTACAGCTAGGCACTTTGCCAAAAAAGGGTCATTTTTCACTGCGAAATTGAGGTGTGACCACGCTGCGCTTTGCGCTGTTTCCTGTCGCAGGCACTCAGGCCGACCCACACAAGTGAGGTACCATTTTTCTCGTAAGACTTTGGGAACGCGGGGTGGGTGGAAATTTGTGGATCCACGCAGATTCCAGAACTTTCCACCACAGAAATGTGGGGAAAATGTGTTTTTTTGACAATTTTTTATGTTTGCAAGGGATTCTGGGTAACAGAACCTGGTGGGAGGCAGTCAAGTCACCCCATCCTGGATTCCCTGGGTGTCTAGTTTTCAAAAATGTATAGGTTTGCTAGGTTTCCTAGGTGCCGGCAGAGGTAGGGTTCAAAACTACAGCTAGGCACTTTGCCAAAAAGGGTCATTTTTCACTGCGAAATTGAGGTGTGACCACGTTGGCGCTTTGCGCCGTTTCCTGTCGCAGGCACTAGGCCGACCCACACAAGTGAGGCACCATTTTTCTCGTAAGACTTTGGGGAACGCGGGTGGGTGGAAATTTGTGGATCCACGCAGATTCCAGAACTTTCCACCACAGAAATGTGGGGAAAATGTGGTTTTTTTTGACAATTTTTTATGTTTGCAAGGGATTCTGGGTAACAGAACCTGGTGGGAGGCAGTCAAGTCACCCCATCCTGGATTCCCTGGGTGTCTAGTTTTCAAAAATGTATAGGTTTGCTAGGTTTCCCTAGGTGCCGGCAGAGGTAGGGTTCAAAAACTACAGCTAGGCACTTTGCCAAAAAAGGGTCATTTTTCACTGCGAAATTGGAGGTGTGACCACGCTAGTGCTTTGCGCTCGCTTCCTGTCGCAGGCACTAGGCCGACCCACACAAGTGAGGCACCATTTTTCTCGTAAGACTTTGGGGAACGCGGGGTGGTGGAAATTTGTGATCCACGCAGATTCCAGAACTTTCCACCACAGAAATGTGGGGAAAATGTGGTTTTTTTGACAATTTTTATGTTTGCAAGGGATTCTGGGTAACAGAACCTGGTGGGAGGCAGTCAAGTCACCCCATCCTGGATTCCCTGGGTGTCTAGTTTTCAAAAATGTATAGGTTTGCTAGGTTTCCCTAGGTGCCGGCAGAGGTAGGGTTCAAAAACTACAGCTAGGCACTTTGCCAAAAAAGGGTCATTTTTCACTGCGAAATTGAGGTGTGACCACGCTGCGCTTTGCGCCGTTTCCTGTCGCAGGCACTAGGCCGACCCACACAAGTGAGGTACCATTTTTCTCGTAAGACTTTGGGGAACGCGGTGGGTGGAAATTTGTGGATCCACGCAGATTCCAGAACTTTCCACCACAGAAATGTGGGGAAAATGTGTTTTTTTTGGACAATTTTTATGTTTGCAAGGGATTCTGGGTAACAGAACCTGGTGGGAGGCAGTCCAGTCACCCCATCCTGGATTCCCTGGGTGTCTAGTTTTCAAAAATGTATAGGTTTGCTAGGTTTCCTAGGTGCCGGCAGAGGTAGGGTTCAAAAACTACAGCTAGGCACTTTGCAAAAAAGGGTCATTTTTCACTGCGAAATTGAGGTGTGACCACGCTATGCTTTGCGCCGTTTCCTGTCGCAGGCACTAGGCCGACCCACACAAGTGAGGTACCATTTTTTCGTAAGACTTTGGGGAACGCGGGTGGGTGGAAATTTGTGGATCCACGCAGATTCCAGAACTTTCCACCACAGAAATGTGGGGAAAATGTGTTTTTTGGACAATTTTTATGTTTGCAAGGGATTCTGGGTAACAGAACCTGGTGGGAGGCAGTCCAGTCACCCCATCCTGATCTCCCTGGGTGTCTAGTTTTCAAAAATGTATAGGTTTGCTAGGTTTCCTAGGTGCCGGCAGAGCTAGGGTTCAAAACTACAGCTAGGCACTTTGCCAAAAAGGGTCATTTTTCACTGCGAAATTGAGGTGTGACCACGTTGCGCTTTGCGCCGTTTCCTGTCGCAGGCACTAGGCCGACCCACACAAGTGAGGACGGGATGACGGGGCCAGGCAACGCTGGGAGGCCGACATTGGGCATCCATTGAATGACAAGGAATGGGCCTACTGCCTAGAACAAACCCACAGGGTGTCCCCAACCATAGGCATAAATTGCTCCATTTTAAATTCACCCACAGAATTTACGTAACCACTACCCAACTAGCCAAATTTGACCCTTCTAAGCAAACGAATTGCCCCAAGTGTAATGCCTTGAATGCCGATTTTGCTCATATGTCCTGGTCCTGCCCCCATTTTAGCATATTGGCAGGAGGGTTTGCTCAAATAATAGAAACGCCCCTGGTGCCCTCTCCGGAGTTGGGATTGCTGGGACTGGTTCAAAGAATTAAACTGTGCTACAGGCGTATTACAGCGATTGCCTTACTACTGGCGAAGCGCGAGATAGCTACCCTCTGGGGGGCAAGAGCCGCCCGACCGGGTCGGCCTGGCTCCGGAGTATGGCGTACTGCAATGTACAATCTGAGATCTACGCCTCGCTCCAACCTCCAGGCCCGTGACATTTGGTGCATCTACCGCACATACCTACAACGCACGCTTCACACGTCACAGGCTACTCCTACACCATCAGCCCCCGCATACTGAGTAGATTATAGTCAGGTCTCCTAATACACTTTACGGTTCGGTGCTCCCTTCAGTGCACCTCCCTGGCTGCAAGATGGATATCACATGCACACCCTTACCACCGCCACTAATCTTGGACTGGTTCACCGCGCACTGTTAATCATGGAACCCACCTAACTCACTGAGTCATAACTTGTATATTTCTTTTTGATTATTGTCTGTAAAGTCCTATTCATTTTAAGATCTGTACGGTATACTTGTCTCTTTGCATTTCTTATGTATTCTTAGTACTGTATTGCTTCATGACATGCTCTACGATGCGCAACACTATAGATATGTCCTTATTATTGATTTGATGTAAGTGATGTCTCCGTAATGTTATATTGTCAATCTTTATTTTCAATAAAATAAAAATAAAAAATTTAAAAAAGAAGGGCGACCGGCAAAATCCAGCCTGCTACCGTCCAATATCCTTACTGGATTCTTTGGTAAAGGTAGCCGGGCGGATCGTCTTAAATCGGCTTCAAGAATGGGCAGAAGACAAAAACATCTTGTCAGATGTACAATATGGTTTTAGGAGGGTTCGGTACTATGGAGCAAGGCCTTAATCTTAGCATTTTAACAGGGAAATATAAGCAGGCCAAAAAGGAGACTCTATTTAGCATTTGTTGACCTTACAGCTGCTTTTGACTGTGTTATACACGGCAAACTCTGGGTCATTTTAACTGATATGGGGTGGATCCCCCACTGATCCAGTTTTTGAAGCAGCTGTATAGTGGGTCGACAGCCAGGGTCCGCTATGGAACCAGGGAGAATGCACTGCACCGTTTACCGTGGAAAGGGGGTTAGACAGGGCTGCGTCCTGGCACCGTTTTTATTTACACTATATACAAATGGTTTGGAACAAGCAATGGAGACGATCCAGGATACACCACAAATTAATAATCGCCCTATAGCCACCCTTTTGTATGCGGACGATGCAGTGCTGATGGCCCGTACACAATTGGGTCTCCAAAGGCACTCTCCACTTACACTGCGTATATGGATAATTTGGGTTTGAAACTAAACGCTTCAAAAGCCTATATAATGAAGTGTGGGAAGGGTAGTTCAAAATGTAGGAGTATGCTTATAGGGGGCAGTAGGGTGGAATCAACCAAGACATTCTCATACTTAGGTATTTTATTCGATTCCAATGGGTCTTGGTATCAGGCTGTTAAAAGCAGGAGTTTGCTTTTATGAAATCCACGGTAGCACTGGCCAATTTCGCAAAGAAATTGGGTAGAAGGCCACCAGCTCTGCTCCTGCAAATTTACCAAGCCAAATGTGTGAGTACAGCTATCTATGGGGCGGGTGTGTGGGGATTTCAAGATCCCCAACTTATCCAGAAGGTTGAAAACGCCTTTCTAAAGTTCCTTCTGGCGGTTCCGGGTAGCACTTCTACTTATAATTGCCACACTGAACTGGGTGTCTCATATCTCCGACATTATCAAAGTTCAGCCTGCTCTCCTATGGCACAGGATTTGGACTTCCCCTAGAACCGGTCTCAGCCGCGATATCATTAGTGATAGCATGAAGCTTGATCAGGCCACTAAGATCTCCTGGTTAAAATATTTTAAAAAAACTTCATGTATGATCTTGGCTACCCAGACTACTATAATTCCCATGAATCCATAAATTCTGTCTCCAGGAAGGAGTTCAAAAGAATCTGTATGTCACACCTGGAGGCAAATAGATTCACTTTAGAAGCAAGTAAACCATCAGTACAACTGCACCAACTGATTCTAACTACCTACACTATTCAGCCCTATATACAGTACAATCTAAGTGGGTATGATAGATTCGTTCTGACCCGTTTTAGATTTGGGAATTTTTATCGTATGATAAGCTTTCCTGAAACAAACAATTAGTCGAATAAATTATGCTGTTGTCCATGCGATAATCAGTCCCAGCAATCATCGATGCACGTGGTTTTTTCTGTAAATTTTATAAAATACAAAGAAGAAGGTGGATTCTGACAATTTTAAGAATAGGGGTTGGACACAATGTAGACCAGCGTTCTTATATTTGCAATTTTTAGACAATGAATGTTTTACTAACGTAATCGCTTGTTTTTAAAAACTACGGTGAAAATCAGAAAGACTATCTCGATTTAAACTTTATACGTGTATGTGTATCTGAAACTCTGTGATGAATTTAAATCTGTGAGGTATTGGTCTAATCGTGATTTTTGATATCAATTGCATTTTTATTAATAATATCTTTGTGCGAGATGTGTTTTTTATTTTGTGTTTGCTTTTGTGATTTTACATGCATAAAATCGAATAAAGCTTGTTCTGATCTGGGGGGAAAAATGGAGATAGAGGAGCCCTTTGTTTTGCTGGAATGATCTTCTAGCTATTACAAGTAATCTATTGATCACTAGATTGTTTAATTTCAGCTGTAACATCATGTGCAGCAAAAGGGAGGAAGGGCGATTTAATAGTGGGGCAGCATCCTGGCATCCCCCTAGGCGAGCTGCCACTACTGACTAAGCTATCAGACAGGCTTACTACTCACACCTGATGCCACAATTATTATTTGCCTATTTCTACAATAGACGTGAAGTTTAGCAGACAATAAAGTAGAGACGATGATCCCTAAAAAGAGGGTGTTTCAGGATTTGTCTCTGCATTTATGTTTGGACTGCGTGCGGAGATTAGTGCTTATATTAAGCAAAGGTGGTGTGTTGGCAAGAGAAATCGTTAGACGAACTCCTTGCCTATGCAAAGTATTATAATAACTGTTGCAATACTTAAAAGAAAACGAAGAAGTTGATGGTGTTCAAGATGTTAATGCACAAGGCAATGATGTGCAATTTGTGAAAGGTGGAAACGGTGGTCCTCGTGGTAGAGGATTCAATGACAATGTTAATGCGAGCAATGGTATTGATAATACACAATTAAGAAAGTCTGTCACATCTGTGGGAAAAATGGACACTAAAAATGGAAATATAGGTTTAATCCAAATAGATTTCAAAATGTGTTTCAAATGGTTCCCCAAATGCAGCAGAATCAGTGTTAAATTGCACAGAATGGTATGACATTGGTATATGCCTTCAGCACCAGTCATGCAACAGCCCATGAAAAATAACATGCAGGGATTTGAGCCAAATTTCAGCAAAAACATTCAGTGATTTATAACAGTTTTCCACAATACGCAGCTACACTCAAAGTTCCTACAGAAACAAATCAGGCACAATGACGGTGCCTGAGAGAGATTCCATGCTTGGTGCAAACTTAGAACTAGACCAAATGATTCCTTTGTGGAAGGAGAAGTGAATGGCCATCCAGTATAATTTTTAATAGATACTGGTGTTTCCCGCTCCATTGTTCAGCCAATGGTGGTTCCTAGCCTACATCTCTCAGAAAATAAATCGAAGTTGCAGGCATTTTAAATAAACAGGTAGTCAGCTAAGGCCCTGATGAATATTGGTTCAACTATGAATAATGATGAATTTATAATCGGTGAGATAAGTTCGGTTAATTTATTGGGTCATGATTTCTTATGCATTCAAACACAAGATGAGGACTTAAATTTCTAAATAAAATAAAAAGAGGCAAATGTTAAAATGTTTAATAAATACTATGAATTAGGAGGTTTGTGACTTTACAGGAAAATAAATTGTGATAATTAAAATGCAGAGCCAGTGAAGATTACTATAAAACCGAATGCAGTGTATCCCTGTACTCCTCAATACAGGCTTTCTCGCGAAGCAGAGGAGGGGATTTCACATGTCATTAACAAAATGATTGAACAGGGCATTTTAAAAGAGATGCTATGGAGTCCATGTAACTCTCCGATCATGGAAATAAAAAAAAGAGTGGAAAAATATGGCGCATTGTACAAAATCTGCGCACAAGACCTGGCAAATTAGCACTGCGCACAAGACCTGTGGCGAATTGTACAAGACCTGCACAAAATTAATGACATAATGATCATATCTTGTCCTGTGATACCGAATGCTGCAGTAATTTTATTTCCGATTCCTACAGAAGCTGAGTGATTCACTATCATAGACTTGAGTCAAGCATTCTTCTTGATTCCTCTTCATGAGGATATTCAGCATCTTTCTGCATTTAGAGTCTGAAATAGAGTGATTATTTGGTGTAGGGTTCCACATGGGTACACAGAGAGTCCTATATATTTTCTGAAAATATAGAAGAAAGATTTGGAAAGTGAAATTTACCCTGTGATTCCGAGCTGGTACAATATATTGATTACCTGATTATTGCAGCCAGGATGCACTAGGAGCTATTGATTTAATGCAATTGCTCCATTAAATCATTGCTGAAAATGGACATAAAGGGTCCCCAGCCAAGTTACAATACTGTCAAAAAGAATTCATTTATTTGGGACACCAAATTGAAAAGGGAGTGTGAAAGGTGTCCAAAGAATGGATTTCTACCATTTTGAGAATAGTCCCACTAGTTGCACAGACAGAAGTCATCAATTTTTTGGGAATGGCTGGCTACTGTCGTCAGTGGATTCCAAACCTTTTCGTGAATGCAAAGCCTCTGCAGAGGTTGACTCAGATTGATGTGAGGGACCTGGTGCCCTGGGACAATGAATGCATGCAAGCTTTCCTAGAGGTCAGGCACAGTTTGAGTAGCGCCCCTGCTCTAGGAATGCCCAATTACTAGAAAGATTTGTATGTATTCTGTCATGAAGGAGAAGGGTGCACACTTTTTGCTTTGACTCAGCAACATGGCTAAACGGTCCATTGCATATTGTTCTGAAACAATGGATCCAGTAGCCGCTGCTCTGCCCAGTTGCATTAAAAATATTGCTGCAATTTCTTTAGCAACTGTTCAAAGTAAAGCAATTGTAATGGGGAACCCATTGTGTTTGTTCATTCAGTAGAGACTGTACTAATCTGAATCCGAACTCAACATCTCACAAATAGTCTCTTGACCAAGTATGAGCCTATAATCTCGGCAGCAGACAATATTTACATCAAACATTGTAATACTCTGAATCCTGCCACAGTCTTTTCTTTGACAAAGGAGGATGGAGAAATGAAGCAGATGATGGTGATCTGGACTGTATTGATGTGGCAGAGTTCCAAACCAAGACCAGACATTCAAGAAGCACCACTCAAGTTGGCTGATTTTGATATTATTTGTGGATGATTCTTGTCTGAGGCACCATCATGGAAATCTTTGAAAAGCATTTGCAATCGGCAGAGTGACACATATTGGAGTGGCATTGTAAATGTGTAATATAACTTCAGAACTATTAGCAAAATTGATTGAGAATTGAAGAACACGTTGCATAGCCAGTAAATTGAATGTTACAATCTACACAGGTAGCCAAAATGCCAGGAACTGCCAGTAAAAATAGACTACATTTTAGATTTAATTCCTGCACTGCAAATGCCAAAGAAATTGCTGTTGTAAAAGGTCCCGCACACAAGAGTGGAGATTACATGACCACATTGGGCAATAACTTTGTAGATGAAGTTGCAAAAGGCTCTGCTCTAGCATCTGGTACATTGAAGCTAAATTAAAATTTGGAAACAGAGTAGAGCATAATAAATAGCTTTTTGTCAATGCTATTGTTCTTTCAAGATACATGCACGGATCTACATGTTTGAGACATGATCGAATGACTATGTTAAAAAAATATTGATATAATCCTTATTTTACTATGATTGCAGAGAATCTGTCTCACACATATGCAATCTGCCTGCCGATAAATGTTGGTAGAAAGACAAGAGTGACCACGAGTCACGTAGGAAAGTCAGAACATCCTTTCACAAAATTACAAGTAGATTTTGTAACAATGCCACCTTCCAATGGTTTGCATTATATTTAGGTGGCTATCTCTTTATTTGAGGTGTGAGAACAAAGAGGTCAAGAAGAAGTAAAAAGGAGAACAAGAACAACAAAATCAAAAACAAGAAAATCAAACCTCAACAACTCAAACTTTAATAACCCCAAGAGCAACTCCTGGTATTCCAGTTGCAAGTTGTGCAAATCAATAAACAGTGAAGTTGAAGATTAGGCAACTGGAGCAAATGTGACTGAAGATGAAAGCTCAATACAATTGGTCTGAAGGTGTGATAGAAAGAAGGAGAGTGTTGCAAAGATTTGACAGTCTGAAGAGAATTGAAGCAGAATAAGCTGAAGCAGTGACAGAGCTAAATGACAAAGATTTGGGAAAGCCTGAAGTCTTAAGATCAACAAAAGCAAGCCTGCCAATAGCCCGGCATGGGTGGCTGACATGTTCAAGTACCTCAAGGTGGACATTTACCACAACAATGATAACCTGGTGCAATATAACCTTGAAAGAGTGCTGTTGACATCAAAGTAGTCATTGCCTTTTGGTGCACACTCCCCCTATCCCCAGAGGGCCAGATATCCAACTTGGAGGGATCAGCGCAAGAGAGTAGCACACCACAAGATGCAGCTCCCACTTGTGGAGGGAGCATTGGGGGAGGGAGGATTGGGGGCCTCAACTATGAATGGCACTATGCCGTGGGCCTACTGCGAGGGCAAGGCATGCTCCAGAAGGACCATAGTGCAAAATACTTGTGCGCGCTAGGGCATGACAGACTCGTTGAGTTGCTTTTTAGTGCAAGGCCATCTGTGTATCAGCTACCAAGAATCTACACTGTAGCCAAGAACCTGCTGGGCCGAATACCTGTGTGCCAAAGGCAACTCAATCGCATATTCTGCCTCACTCCCACTATGGTCAATACCGGATACCAGAGTAATCACCACCACATTCAACAACCAATCATGGATGACTGGATTGAGCGTATGGGTGATCTGTATGAGCAAGGCAAGCTGTGCACACTTGCCCAATTAATGGACAACTTTGGTCTCGGGCCAAGACATTTTATAAGGTATGGTGCACTGTAGCATGAGCTGACCACCATCTGGGGACCATCAGCCACCAATGAGTGCTGTGCTGCATTGTCTGCTGACACATGTAGGAGGGCGCAGGGCCAGTTCAGTCCGGTACTCCGCTATTCAGGAGCAACTGACAAGGTCCTGTGAAGATGTAAGAACCAAATGGACCAACTTGAGATTTCAGATAAGCAGTAAGTAGATGAAAAATATACTAAGGAAATCTCTCAAAATTCCAGATTTAGACTCTTCCAGTTAAATTACCAACACAAAATATATTTGTCTCCAAGGCCCATTAGCCAGATGCTTCCAAGCTCACCATCAGTGTGCCCTCGGTGTGGAGCTCCTGAGGTGTCTTTCTATCATATGGTGTGGGAGTGTCCAAGAATACAGAGGACCTGGACTGAAGTATTGACACATCTCTGACCTTGGGGGCAGGGAATTAACTCTGCACCCAGGTCTTTGTCTCCTGAGTTGAATGCCCAGGCATATAAAGAAAAGGTTGGTATGTCACATGATAGACTTGACTCAACTTCTGTATAAATGCCGCAAGCGATTTCATGGAAGGCCTCAAAATACCCATCACTATCACCTTGGTTCTCGGACCTATGGAAATGGGCAAAAAAGAGAACAGAGCCAAATACTCTTCAAGTCTGTGAGTGGGGCAGATTCAGTGCATAACAATACGGTGCACGTTATTAAGCTAGAAGCAAGACCACCTGAACACTGACAGCGTGAATCACATCATGGCCTCCTGCCTTCACTTTCTCCTGCAAAAGAACAATTGATGGACTAAACGCTGAAACAAGGGCAAACATTCACCCCCAGTACCGGGATCTGGGTCTGGAATCCATCGTTATTTTGCACACGTCATTCCAGTTTAGACCCAGCCATATGCACATCACTGATTTGCATATAACTGGGTCTAAAGTGGACTGGCATGGTGTGCAAAAAAACAATGGATTTAGGCCCAGATCTCTGTACTGAAGTTTGACATTGTTTCAGCATTCAGTCCATCAACTGTTCTTTGCATTTGTCACCCTAAGTGGGAAGAGTATGCCCAGACGTGAGTCCCAGACTCACTGTGCCACTGGATTCAAGCTAGCCTGGCTGAAACCGTTCCCAGGATGCTCGTTTCTGGTCGAGGGAGGACCCATCTTGCCAGCTCGGGCTGGACTGTTCCCATGAGAAGCAGGGTCAAGACTGATTTGCATATGGCTGGGTCTAAACTGGGGTGGCATGGTGAGAAAAAGAACTATGGATTTAACCCAGATCTCTTGACTGGGGAGAATGTTTGATTTGTTCCACATTCCGTCCATCAATTGTGTCTTCTGCTTTCTCGTCCTATGTGCGGCGGGTATGCCCAGACGTGGGTCCCAGGCTCACTGGGCCACTGGATTCAAGCTAGCCTGGCTGATGGTGATACCCCGAAACCAGTCCCAGGATGCTTGTTTCTGGTCCAGGGAGGAAGTGGCTTAGCAGCTCGGGCTGGACTGTTCCCATGAAGAGTAGGGTCAAGACTGATTTGCATATGGCTCGTGAGAAGTTGGCCTGGTATATGTTGTCCACTACTTATAGTGGGCACCTTGCACCAGTCCAAACAACCCCTTATTGATGATAGGTTTAAGACAACCTTATTTGAAAGCTATCCTAGTGGTAGCTATGGAGAGCAGCCTTCAGGCTAAGTCTTGAAGGAGTGTAAAGCTGTTTGTTTTACCAGTCTATAATCTCTTGAATGGCTAAATGAAAGGAGACCACATCAGGTATATATATATATATAAAATATATGTATTTATTTCTAAACACACCACTAGTCTCTTTATGAGGCTAGAGGTCAAGCACATATGTTACACTTCAAATATCACAGTAAATTAGCACAATATA
>CAWUFW010032656.1:0-13521 GCA_963921515.1 Calotriton arnoldi | reverse complement strand
TTTTTTTTTTTTTTTTTATGGATATTGTGCAAATCACAACAACAACAAAGAAACAAAACGAAGAAAGCATGGGGAAAAAACAAAAAATAGAAGGACAAAAAAGGAAACCATAAGCCAAAAAATGTGTCAAGAAAATACCAGAATCAAACGGATAAATAAAGCGCTGAACGCCAAAATATGAGTTTATCGCAATGTATTAAAAAGAGTCCCTGACAAACAATGGCAGGAGGCAACACAGATCCAGAGAAAGCAAGAACCCTCCTGTCGATGTTGTAGCCCTGTTCTGATAAAACAAAAGAAGAAACAAAGCAGGAAGAAATGAGATAAAATATCAAGGAACCACAAATAATAATTTATTCTGATGCAAGAAAGAAACCAAGAGAAGAGACCCCTGACCACAGAATTCACAGAACAAACATCGACAAATATCACCAAGAATAATAAAACCACAATGAAAAGGATATTATGTGTGAATAATAAAACTGGGTGTAAAATATGAATCATCAAATCCAAAGAATATGTGATTTTTCCACATTTCAAAACATAAATCCTGAAATCAAAAACAGGAGATCCAAAGCTCTTTAAAGTGGGGGAAGAAGCTTTCTGAAATGGGTAGAAACAAAAAAAAGCAACCAAAACGAGAAGAAAGCTGTGAACGGAAAGGAGAAGGAAACCACCAAACAGGTGGGAGACCTGTTTTTTATGGAGAATAAAATAATGAGAGAGACACCGCCACCATGAATAATAAATGATGTGTGTGCCTGATCCCAGATATATATCTAATAAACTCATATATATATAAATGAGGAGGAAATGATTGGCACACACACACACACACATGTTCTGGGATGACCACACCATCTTCGCTTTGAGAACTCCCACACTGCCTGAAGAGACACTCTCTCCTGATAAAGCACTGAGGGGGGGAGTTGTCTTTAGGGGTGTGTGTGTGTGTGTGTGCGCGCGGAGGGACAGAGAGAGGGGTGTGTTTTGGAGGGAGAGGCAACTGAGGACTGCGCAGTGCCCGTGGATGCGTGTGTGTGTACCAGGGCCCCATCCCCTGTGAGTCTGGTTTCAGTCCCCTGACTGTGCGTGCGTGTGCGTTTTGTTTGTGGCGTGTGTGTCTGTGTGCTGGACGTGTGTGTGCTGGTGTGTGCCTGTGCCGGTGTATGTGTGCTTGGGACGGGTAAGGTGCTGGGGAGTGTGGATGGAGCAGAGGCAGGAGGGGTGAGGGACTGTCTGAGGAGGGACACTGCTGCCGTCAGGGAGGAGTCCATGGACCTATTGCCCCTCTGTAGGTCAGACATGCCCGATGAGATGCCCTCCATGAACGACACCAGCTGAGTCAACAGAGCGGTGTGCGCATGGAGGACACTCAGCATGGCTGTCTGCCCTACATGGAGCTGGCGAAGGAGGTACACAGACTCCTCACTCAGGGCAGCAGGGGACACAGGGGCAGGGGGTGCGGTGCCTGGCCCAAAGGAGACACGCTCCCGAACATGGGAGCCTCCACGGACCTGGGGAATGGGAGCCGATGGGAGGGCGGTGGTGGTGCTGGTGGTGGCGGGGACAGCAACACTAGCTGGGGTGTGGTGGCTGCTGATACCCGCCTCCATAAGGGAGTCATCCTCCGAGTTGCTCTGGTCCTCAGCTGAGGTGGATGGTGCTGAGGACTCCTCGGTGTGGCTCCCCTCGCCCTCCGTGCCACTGGGTCCCTCCGACCACTCCTCGGCTGCTGACCCAGTCTGGCTCTCTGGCTCCTCCTGGTCCGTGGAGCTGTCCCCTTCCGTGGCCGTGGATGTATCTGCAAACAATGGGGAAACAGACAGACATCAGTCACCTGCACCAAACGCACACACCACTGTGAGCACAGCACATTACAGAGCAAGCCCTGGCATCATTAGTTGTACATTGCTAAAAGTGCCCTAACTGAACAGGAGAAGCCAATTGTCAGTCTGATGCCAAGCATGGCACTCACATCCCACATGGCCTTGCACCCATCTGTCTGGTGTCTGTTGGATTGCAACACCCCAGTGTGGACACATGCACCAAGTACACAGTAGTTGGACAGTGCAGAGGACACGATGTGGCATGTGGACATGCACACATCACAGCTCTTGCCACTGAGTCAGTACAGGTTTCCGGATGAAAGGGATGCCCAGAGTCAAATAGGAAATGCATGTGATGCATACCAGCGACAGACACCATGATGCACCCATGTCCTGATAGCCATCGCCACAATGGTGTGCATGTAGCACATGTCACTCCCCTGCAGGATCACCAATAAGTAGACACATGCCATGGCAGAGGCATGACTGCTAAGTCATACATCACTGTCTCAGTGATGTATGACTTGGCAGCCAGACAACAACACTATGCACTGTGTCACAATAGTAGGTCATGGGGAATGCAAGTCCTGGAGCTGCACAAGTGCACATGTACATCCCCCACACAACACATCATCTTAACCCTCATCTGTCCAGGTCATACCTATTGGACATATGGGAGACCTGTGACACTACCCTCTGAACCTGAGCCCCTCACAATCTGCTGTGAATGGGGAACAGCTGCCTGAACTTCACATTCGCATACCCCAGTCTGCACGGGCAGCTGATCAAACACCTATGTGACACACAAGTATCGTCTCCTATGGTCACATCTCCAGGGGCATGCTGAGCCCCTACCAAGAAACACCCCAGCAGTCCTGGCAACTAATCCACAGCACACTGACACAGAGGCAGACACCTGAGGGGTCAAATCACTGCGCACAATGTGTCAGCTGATACACGGGAGTGGGAGTACAGAGTGCATTGCATGGCCTGGAGTAGGCATGACTGTCCTGCTCCACATGAATGAGGGATGAGCCCTGGACAGTGGATAGCTGGCTATGTATGTGTGACACACGTAATCTGCACACTCGTGGGGCCCAAACATTGTTCCCACCCGCTGCATGGGCGTGTGCCACATACCCCAGGCACATGTGGTGGCTCAGCACAGCAAGTGGACCGCATATCAAAGCAACACGCAGATTACATGTCCGAACACAGGCGTAGTGTGAACAATGGACCCACCCATGATGCCCACAACAGAGTTAGGGAAACAGATGCTGTCCCCCACCTTTAGTGAAGCAAACTGCAAGGACACAGTCCCAAGTGACACAATTCCCTGAATGTAAGGGCCACACCTGGGTATCAGATGAGCAGTGGGCAGTGCACAATAGAGGGACATGGCTCCTGGACAACATGACTGCTGCACTGTGGCAGTTGAACCAGGCCAGAGGAGGGCACACAGCATGTAATACAGATTTCACAGTGCAGTCTTTGACTCACCACCTCCTTGCTGCTGTCTGGCCTTCAGCTGCCCATCCAGGTCTGGAAACACCACCGCCAGGATCTGGAGCATGTGGGGGTCAGGGTCCGTGTTCCGCCCCTCCTGCGAGGAGGCGACAGCTTCAGCTGGACCCGTGCAAACCTCCGGGTCCAGCCCCGAAGGTCCTGCCACCTCTTCTGGCAGTTGCGGATCCGGCGCTTGTAGACCCCCACGGACCGGACAGCCCGGACGATGTCCTTCCAGATCTCCTGCTTCCGATGGGCATTAACCTGTCAGGATGACAAAGTGAAAAGGCCATTACTACACATGCAACATATCCGTGCATGACACAGTTGAATATACATGTCTCAATCACAGGGGCACATGATGTACACAGGCAGTACAAAGCTGCCCATGGACAGTTTGCTAGACGTCACTACATGGTATCATTGCATGGGAAGTAAAACCTTGTTCAAATGCACTGTCACTGCACCATACCTGTCCAGTGCATGTCACTACACACTATGGGGGGTGACAACTACTCAGTGAGCCTGCTAGCCAGTGGCGTGCAGACTTTCAGCCTTGCTAGTCAGACAATATGCACATTCAGAAAGGCAGTGCACAGAACACTCACCTGCTCCCCTGGTGTCCCATACAGCTTGCTGTACTGTGGAAGTAGGCTGTCCAGCAGGGCCTGGTTCTCCTCAAGGCTGAAGGCTGGGGCTCTCTCCACAGTACGTGCCATTGCAGGGTCCAGAGGGGCAGAGACAGCAGCAGTGCAGTGGCAGATGTCGTCCTGGAGCATGTAGTGCAGACAAGTGAGCTCTCAGGGGAACAGCCAGCAATATATATGTGCTGGAGAGGCAGATACTGTCCCTTGTGTCCAAAGTGATAGGTCCAAGTCGTTTGCATCTTCTGAATCTGGCCAATCCATGGAATAGCAGCACCAAAACACGCCCACAGCATCCTTCAAATCTTCAACTTCATGACATACATGATTTTGCAACATTGTTGTGGGTGACCAACTGAATTTCCAGCAACCGACTCGTTCGAAATTCGAAAACGCGTCCGTTGCCAGGCAAGGCCATTGTCAATGGGTGCGCACCGATCGGTCCATTGCGGTACAACGCGTACAGGGGTACAACGCGTACAGGGGTACAACGCGTACCCGCACACCTTGCATGCAATGGGCCGGCCGGGGGCACCGATCGGTCCATTGCGGTACAACGCGTACAGGGGTACAACGCGTACCCGCACACATTGAATGCAATGGGCCGGCCGGGGGCACCGATCGGTCCATTGCAGTACAACGCGTACAGGGGTACAACGCGTACAGGGGTACAACGCGTACCCGCACACATTGAATGCAATGGGCCGGCCGGGGGCACCGATCGGTCCATTGCGGTACAACGCGTACAGGGGTACAACGCGTACCCGCACACATTGAATGCAATGGGCCGGCCGGGGGCACCGATCGGTCCTGCACCGATCGGTCCTTACGGAACTGCACACTTCATGTAGTTGTGCCTCATAATGATGTATGTTGGGATATTGAGTGTGTTCAATGCCGCATATGTGGGGTGACTGACAATCTTGCTTACTTCTCCTCTGCACTGCAGGGCTCCTGCTGTCCATCGACCATTCCCAGACCTGGCAACGATAGTGGAACGGGACAGCATCCGACGGTACCGCTTCACCAGGCAGCTGATTGAGGATTTGGCAGTGCAGTTGTCCCCACATTTGCAGCCTGGCTGGCCGTATCCTACAGCGCTGATCCCCAAGGTGAAGGTGATGGCAGCCCTACACTTCTTTGCCACCGGTACCTTCCAACATACTGTGGCGACTGCTGGTGGGATGTCACAGACCATGTTGAGCCGTGTGCTCCGCGATGTTTTGGCGGCAATGTTGCTATTCCTGAACCGGTATATCTATTTCCCTAGTCTGCGACGACTCACTGACGTGAAGAGTGACTTTTATGCCCTGGGGAGGATGCCGCATGTCATTGGCTCCATTGATGGGACACATGTGGCTTTGGTACCACCACAGGCCCAGGAGCAGGCCTACAGGAACCGCAAGCACTACCACTCGGTCAATGCACTGGTGGTGTGTCTTGCAGACATGACCATCACACACGTGTGTGCCCGTTTCCCTGGTTCAGCACACGATGCCTTTGTGATGAGGAGTAGTCGCATCCCCAGGATGATGGCACAGATGCAGAACCAGCGTGCCTGGCTTGTCGGTGTGAACTGACTTTGTGCCATTGTGTGTGATCTGATCTGTAGTATTCCGCCCACTTTTCCAAGTCAGCTAATGTGCACTTGTCTGTCCGTAGGTGACTCGGGATACACCAACATGCCGTGGTTGCTGACACCCCTCAGGAACCCTGTGACACCAGCCCAGATGCGCTACAATGAGGCACATGGTCGGACCAGGAGAGTTATTGAGCGGACATTTGGTCTCCTGAAGAGCCGCTTCCGCTGCCTGGACAAGACCGGAGGGTCCCTCCCATATGCCCCTGCGAAAGTGTGCAAGATTATCATTGTCTGCTGCATGCTCCACAACCTGGCAGTGCGGAAGGAGTTGCCTCTCATCCAGGATGACAATGACCAACATCCGCCACCTGTGGAGGATCCTGGCCTGGACCACGATGCCAGTGACGATGATGATGATGATGATGAGGGTGATGTCCGCACACAGCTCATCACCAACTTCTTTAGCTGAATGTGAGTATCCTGAGGTGTCATGTCAATGATGTGAGTTGGCATGATATGTGTAGGTGGTGCTCTGGTGCTGTTGGAGTGTGTCCATGGGCTACTTGTCTGGATGTGTGTTGCGATGTGTGCTTACAGGTGGGCTGTACTCCCCAACAGTGTTGACATGCTAACTTGGTTCTGGGTGGGTATCTTGTAACATGTATTGTGCATGAGTTTTTCTGTTCTGTCCTGTACTCCATTGCTTTTGACTGTGTGTCATTTCTGTCCTTCACAGGGTACTTTCAGATTCGTTTGGTCAACTGTGTCCACCGACGACGTGATTGCACTTCCAGGCTGGTAGCTGTTGTGTCCCTACAGGTGATGTGCGCCACACCCATGGACTTCCTTCCGTCTACAGTTGTTGACTGTGTGCCCGCTGCCAGGTGGGATTACCTTGCATCTGTAGTGGTTACGACATGTTGCAACTGTGTAATAAACCTGTGCTTCACTTTGTGATGTGCGTTGTCTGTGGTCACACATTTGACTGCCATTTGCTTACTGCACCTGTGGGCTACTTGACTACAACTGGGAATGGGTGTGGTGTCTGTGCATTGCACCGTCTTCCCTGGCAACATCAGTGTAGGCAATGAGTCAGATGGCCTAGGTGTGTATGTGTTGTGTAGCCCTGGTGGTGTGTCTCCCTCATATGTGTCACGTTGCCTTTACTCACATGCCTGTGTTGTACTTGCTGTTGCAGTTCGCATACACAGTGTAATTTTGCAGTTCATCATCCCCATAACAGCACCCATGTTGGAATCACAACAGAGGCAAGTATGATGTATTAGTGTGTTTATTGTGATACATTTGTGTGAATAGTGCATAGGATGGGTAGTGCTGAACATTAATCTTGCAATCAGAAGTTCCTAGGTGAATTGAAAGTCCTGGTAGACAGAATCCCCAGTATCGGGGCCACAGTTGTCTGACACATTGGTCCAACTTGTACTCCCCATGCAATGTGTGGGAGTAGTGTTGCCGTCAACAGGGTGAACAGTCTGTGCACAAAGGTGAACATCCAGAACAGGTTCAGGCTTCCTGGGAGTTGCGCTTGGCCATCGGCCTCTCACTTGCCCCTCTTCGGACGACCCCTCTTCTTGGGGGGCCCCTCAAGTACAGGCTGCTGCGGTGCAGGGGACTCTCCGCCAGAGTCATCCTCCCTCCCTGTGGCAGTTGCAGTTTGTTCAGCACCAGATGTTGTTGGCACACAGGGAGGTGTGGACTGGTTGCTGTTCATCTGGCGGAGGCATTGTAAAATGTCCCTGTGCACCGCCGTCATCTCATGCAGTGCATCCCACTTGGACTCCACGTGGGACATGTGTGAGTCCACGCGGGACATGTGTGACTCCACGTGGGACATGTGAGAGTCCAAGCGGGCATGATGGGCAGCCTGCTGCTGTTTCATGTCTCTGAGGAGCCCCACTACCTGGCTGAGGTCTCCGGTGCTGGACTGGTACGCATCAGCTATGCGTACCAGTTGTGGGTCATCATGCACACCAGCAACCTCTGCAAGCAGCGACCTCTGTCTCCCACCCCTCCCACCACCCCTGCTGACATGTGCAGTGCGTGCAGTGGCACGCACAGATGACCCTGGTCCACCTTGGGGGTTGGTGGTGGTGGTGGTGTCCATGGCCCCAGGTTGGTCCAGGGTCCCTGTGCTGGTGTTGCTCCTTGTTCTGTCCATGTCGGCAGGGATGGTATTTGTGGTGACAGTCGTTGGAGGGGTGGGTGCAGGGGGTGCAGCTGGTGGTCCTGCAGCTGGTGGTCCTGCTGGTGCTGCATGTAGACTTGCACCGGATGTGCCAGGTTGGTCTTCTTCGTCCGAGGAGGGCAGAGGCTGTACGACGCCAGTGAGCTCCGCATCCTCTTGAGCCTGGGACTGGGACTCCTCAGCATCTGCTGTTGTGTCCCCATCATCACCTGTTTTTGGGAGACACACACAATGTATGTTATGTTTCTGCAGGCATCAATGGTTGACACACATGACAGTTGTGACTGTGCCTCTGGGTGCGGGCCTGTACATTGCATTGTCCTAAGTCGTCACAGTCAGGGGTTGATATTGGTGTGGCACATTGTCCTGCATTATTTGGGCATTTCTATGTATTTTTTGGGGTGTGAACATGGTCTGCATTGGTTGTGTTTGGTTGACAGCCGGCCCTCCTTCCCACCCACCCAGCCAGTCAGTTATCCCACCATGGACTGTGCTTGCATTGCAGGGAGTGGAAGTTGTCTCTCAGGATGTCAGTCAGTGGTGTCCTGCTGTTTGTTGGTGCACAGTTGCCAGCAGGGCCTTGTGCTCCCCACAGCAGTAGCCAGTGTCAGCCATCTTGTGAGTCCTTCTCCACTTCCTGTGATGTGAGCATGGTTGAGAGTGGTGTTGATGGGACAGTTGTGGGGGTGACCAATATCAGTGACTACGACTCCCATCATGCTATTGCCTCCACCCACCTTCCCAGCATGCCCATGCTTCCTTCCTTTTGACTCTGCTTCCCTGTGGGGTGGTCTGGCTGTGCTGACAGGATGGCTGGGAATGTTGTCCTGGCAGTTGTTTGGCTAACAGTCCCAAGAGTGTCCCTGTGCTTCACACAACATAACCCAGGGTGGTGGTTCTTTGTGGGATCTTGTGTTAGGATGGGGGCATTGCATTCTACCAGGTGGGTTCTCTGGAGTTTGTGTTGAGGGGGTGTGAGGGGAGGTGCTTGTGACTATGGTCAGTGCTGCAAGTCCTCCTTCCCACCCAGCCAGCCAGATATCCCACCATGGTACGTGCTTGCATTGCAGGGAGTGGAAGTTGTCTCTCAGGATGTCAGTCAGTGGTGTCCTGCTGTTTGTTGGTGCACAGTTGCCAGCAGGGCCTTGTGCTCCCCACAGCAGTAGCCAGTGTCTGCCATCTTGTGAGTCCTTCTCCACTCCCTGTGATGTGAGCATGGTTCAGGGTGGTGTTGATGGGCCAGTTGTGAGGGTGACCAATATCTGTGACTGCCACTCCCATCATGCTATTGCCTCCACCCCACTTGCCAGCATTCCCAAACTTACTTGCTTTTGTGGGGAGTTCAGTATGTGTGGGTGTGTGTGCAATGGCAAGATGGCTGACAGTGGTGTCCTGCTGTTGGTTGGTGTGCAGTTCCCAGCATGCCCTTGTGCTCCCCACGACACAGCAACAGTGTCAGACATCTTTGATGGGCCTTTCCACTCTCTGTGGGATGTGCATGCGTGAGTGTGAGCTTGCTGGGCCATGTGGTGGGGGATGTAGAGCTGTGACTACGACTCCCATCATGCTATTGCCTCCACCCCCTTCCCAGCATGCCCATGCTTCCTTCCTTTTGACTCTGCTTCCCTGTGGGGTGGGCTGGCTGTGCTGACAGGATGGCTGGGAGTGTTGTCCTGGCAGTTGTTTGGCTAAAAGTCCCATGAGTGTCCCTGTGCTTCACACAACATAACCCAGGGTGGTAGTTCTTTGTGGGATCTTGTGTTAGGATGGGGGGCAGTGCATTCTACCAGGTGGGTTCTGTGGAGTTTGTGTTGGGGGGTGTGTGAGGGGAGGTGCTTGTGACTATGGTCAGTGCTGCAAGTCCTCCTTCCCACCCAGCCAGCCAGATATCCCACCATGGAACGTGCTTGCATTGCAGGGAGTGGAAGTTGTCTCTCAGGATGTCAGTCAGTGGTGTCCTGCTGTTTGTTGGTGCACAGTTGCCAGCAGGGCCTTGTGCTCCCCACAGCAGTAGCCAGTGTCAGCCATCTTGTGAGTCCTTCTCCACTCCCTGTGATGTGAGCATGGTTCAGGGTGGTGTTGATGGGACAGTTGTGGGGGTGACCAATATCAGTGACTGCCACTCCCATCATGCTATTGCCTCCACCCCACTTGCCAGCATTCCCAAACTTACTTGCTTTTGTGGGGAGTTCAGTATGTGTGGGTGTGTGTGCAATGGCAAGATGGCTGACAGTGGTGTCCTGCTGTTGGTTGGTGTGCAGTTCCCAGCATGCCCTTGTGCTCCCCACGACACAGCAACAGTGTCAGACATCTTTGATGGGCCTTTCCACTCTCTGTGGGATGTGCATGCGTGAGTGTGAGCTTGCTGGGCCATGTGGTGGGGGATGTAGAGCTGTGACTACGACTCCCATCATGCTATTGCCTCCACCCCCTTCCCAGCATGCCCATGCTTCCTTCCTTTTGACTCTGCTTCCCTGTGGGGTGGGCTGGCTGTGCTGACAGGATGGCTGGGAGTGTTGTCCTGGCAGTTGTTTGGCTAAAAGTCCCAAGAGTGTCCCTGTGCTTCACACAACATAACCCAGGGTGGTGGTTCTTTGTGGGTTCTTGTGTTAGGATGGGGGGCATTGCATTCTACCAGGTGGGTTCTCTGGAGTTTGTGTTGGGGGGTGTGTGAGGGGAGGTGCTTGTGACTATGGTCAGTGCTGCAAGTCCTCCTTCCCACCCAGCCAGCCAGATATCCCACCATGGAACGTGCTTGCATTGCAGGGAGTGGAAGTTGTCTCTCAGGATGTCAGTCAGTGGTGTCCTGCTGTTTGTTGGTGCACAGTTGCCGGCAGGGCCTTGTGCTCCCCACAGCAGTAGCCAGTGTCAGCCATCTTGTGAGTCCTTCTCCACTCCCTGTGATGTGCGCATGGTTCATGGTGGTGTTGATGGGACAGTTGTGGGGGGGCAATATGTGTGACTGCGACTCCCATGATGCTATTGGCTACACTGACTTGGCCAGCATACACAGAATTCCTTCCTTTGAGTGGTCTTCACTGTGTGTTGGTGTTGTTGTGGTGGCTACATGTCTGGATGTCTTTGTTAGTTCTATTTGTGCCACTGCCTAGCTGTAGTTGTAGTTGTGTTTGTACATGTGATGGCACAGTTGGATGTGACTTTTTTGATGGCATGTGTTGTGTTTATCTGACTGACATACACATTTTGGGATGATTCTGTTCTGGTTGCTGTGTAATTGCTATGAGTGCATGGTTTGACTCTCCCCTTGACAGTGATGTGTGTGTGTTTTGTGGCAGTATATTGTGTACATTTGTTGTGTACTCACCAGGCTATGGGATGTCCTCTAGTCCATATACGCTCACTGGCGGAAGGATGGCCCGCACCTTCTCCTCCCAGGACCTGAGGTATATTGGCTTGGCAGGAGGGCCACTGCCGGTGTATTGGCTGTTGATGTAGTCTTTCTTGAGCAGGTCCCGTACCCTCCTGCGCACGTCATACCACCTGTTCTGGATGTCGCTCTTTGTGCGCCGACATGGTGATTGTGCGTTCACCCTGTTGATGATCCTCTCCCACATCTTGGTTTTCTGGGAGATGGGGGTCTGTTGGACCATTGTGCCAAACAGCTGTGGCTCTACCCTGAGGATCTCGTCTACCATGACTTCCAATTCACAATCTAGGAACTTGTGATTCTTCTTGGGGGGCATGGTGATGGGTGGTGATGGTGAGTGATGTGTGTGTTGGTGTGCAGGTGAGGGTGTGTCAGTGTGTGTTTTGCTGGGTGTATGTGAGGTAGGTATTTGTTGGTGTGCTGATGGTGTGTGGCTTGTGTGAGGGATGAGCTGTGGGTGTGTGGTTGCTTTCTCTTGGGTGCTGGCAGTGGAATGGCATTTGCAAAGGATCATGGTTGTGATTTGTGTCCTTTATATGGGTGGAGTTGTGGGTGTGTCTTTGTTCTCTGTCCCCCCCCCCAGTATTTATTGGCTTAGTAATTGCTTGTTTGGCCTTTTTTTGTGTGATTTTTCCTTTGTACTGTCTGTGCATGTTGGAAACGTTCTTGTGACCGAGTCGGACCCTGCATTTGTCTCGTACGGTATTCTCCGTTTCGTTCACGCTGTCTTTGTGCAGTTTTCTATGCTGCGTACGCGTTGGTCGCGGTGTTTTGTGTTGCTTCGGCTCGGTTTTGTATGCGTGTCGGTCGTACGGCTTGTCCTCCGTCCGACTCGCTCGTGGTTTTCGCGCCTTGCATCGTACTTTGCGGTTTGGAGTTTGCGTGTACGTTTCGGTCGGATTTGTTCCGGGTGCGTGTCGGTCGGTTGGATTCGCGTGTTTTTCCGACCGAATTGCTGTTTTCCGTGCGGCTCGGTCGTTCGACTTGGGTTCGGTACGTGTCGGTCGGATTTTGCACGCATTGCATCGTACTTGGCGTGTCGGGCGCCACAGGTACGTGTCGGTCGGTATAATTTCCGGATCCGAGTCGGTCGGTGCTTTTTCCGGCCCGAATCGGAATCGACCTCAAAGTGTCCCCAGCAAAATTGCAATTTTGGAAACAGGAAGTACAGTTTCTTGGACACAAATTTGAAAAGGGAGTTAGAAAAGTAACTCCAGAAAGAATCAGTGTGATCAAACAGATGAGTCCACCTAAAACACAGAAAGAAGTACAAATGTTTTTGGGAATGGTTGGATACTGTCGTCAGTGGATCTGTGGTTTCTCACTGATTGCAAAACCTCTACAGAGGTTAACACATAAGGATGTGAAGGATCCGATTGTTTTGGATGACGAAAGTATGGAAGCCTTTGTAAAATTGAGAAACAGTCTGTGTCATGCACCTGCATTGGGAATGCCAGATTATTCCAAAGAATTTGCATTGTACTGTTGTGAGAGAGATGGGTGTGCACTCTCAGTCCTAACACAGAAACATGGAATGGCACAACGTCCAGTAGCATATTTGTCTGCTACTCTGGATTCAGTGGCTGCAGCGTTGCCAGGATGCTTGAAAGCAGTAGCAGCTACTTGCATGAGTCTGGAAGAGAGTGAACCGATTGTGATGGGATATCCAGTTAAAGTGTATGTGCCACATTCTGTTGAGATTCTTTTGACTCGTACCAGGACACAGTATCTTACTTCTAGTCGGCTGACTAAGTACGAGAGAGTGATTCTGGGTGCTGAAAATGTGACTGTGGTAAGGTGCACTACTGTGAACCCGTCAACTTTGCTGCCTAATTCTCGTTGTGAGGAAGTGAGGGAGGAAGCTGATCATAATTGTCTGGATGTGACTGAATATTGCACCAAACCTAGGCCAGACATAGAAGATTGCCCATTGGAGGAGTCAGATTGTGAAATGTTTGTTGATGGATCCTGTTTGAGAAATGAAAGAGGTGAATTGTGCACAGCCTATGCTGTTTGCACCATAGAAGGGGTTCTTGAAGCATCCTATCTGAAAGGAGTAAACTCCGCCCAAATAGCTGAGCTAATAGCTCTGATTAGAGCATGCAAAATTGCTAAAAGCCTGAAAGTAACAATATTTACAGACAGCCAATACGGATTTAGAATTGTCCATGATTTTGGCCAGCTATGGATGCAAAGGGGATTTCTGACCTCTTCAGGTTCCCCTATTAGAAATGGTAAAACTGTAAAGGAACTATTGGATGCTTTGCAATTGCCCAAAAGAATTGCAGTAGTCAAATGTGCCGCACATAAATCAGGAGATGATT
This sequence comes from Calotriton arnoldi, assembly GCA_963921515.1. Classification (NCBI taxonomy): domain Eukaryota; kingdom Metazoa; phylum Chordata; class Amphibia; order Caudata; family Salamandridae; genus Calotriton; species Calotriton arnoldi. The sequence goes on along the minus strand of CAWUFW010032656.1, from coordinate 42 downwards.
ATGTGACGAAGGGCAACAGATATGCCGACCAAATAGCACGTT
>CAWUFW010032655.1:0-13524 GCA_963921515.1 Calotriton arnoldi | reverse complement strand
CCTGGTCTGACAAACTGGTGTACCCATGATGTGGACACTGGTGACAGTGCACCTGTCAAAAACAAGATCTATCGTCAGTCAGACCAAGTTAAGGAAAGCATCAGAGCTGAAGTCAGCAAGATGCTGGAGCTAGGGGTTATTGAGCCCTCTGAGAGCCCCTGGGCTAGCCCAGTGGTTCTGGTCCCCAAACCTCATCAAAAGGGTGAAAAGAGAGAGATGAGGTTTTGTGTGGACTATAGGGGTCTCAACTCTGTCACCAAGACAGATGCACACCCTATCCCAAGAGCTGATGAACTGATAGACAGATTGGGTGCAGCCAAATACCTGAGTACCTTGACTTAACTGCAGGGTACTGGCAGATTGGCATGGCCCCAGGAGCCAAACAGAAAACAGCATTCTCCACACCTGATGGGCATTTTCAGTTCACTGTTATGCCCTTTGGTTTAAAGAATGCCCCTGCCACCTTCCAGAGGTTGGTGAATCAAGTCCTTGCTGGGTTGGAGTCCTTTAGTGCAGCTTATCTTGATGATATTGCTGTCTTCAGTTCCACCTGGCAGGATCACCTGGTCCACCTTGGGAAGGTTTTAAAGGCCCTGCAAACTGCAGGCCTAACTATCAAGGCATCCAAATGCCAGATAGGGCAGGGCACTGTGGTGTACTTGGGCCACCTGGTTGGTGGAGGCCAGGTACAACCCTTACAGCCCAAGATCCAGGCTATCCTGGACTGGGTAGCTCCAACAACTCAGACCCAAGTCAGGGCATTCCTTGGCTTGACTGGGTACTACAGGAGGTTTGTGAAGGGATATGGGTCCATTGTGACTCCCTCACAGAACTCACCTCCAAGAAGATGCCAAAGAAAGTAAACTGGACAGTCTGTTGCCAAAAGGCTTTTGACACTCTGAAAGAAGCAATGTGCTCAGCACCAATTCTAAAAGCACCAGATTATGCCAAGCAGTTCATTGTGCAGACTGATGCCTCTGAGCTAGGGATAGGAGCGGTCCTATCCCAGACCAATGATGAAGGCCAAGACCAACCTGTTGCTTTTATAAGCAGAAGGCTTCTCCCCAGGGAGCAGCGTTGGAGTGCCATTGAGAGGGAGGCCTTTGCTGTGGTCTGGTCCCTGAAGAAGCTGAGGCCCTACCTGTTTGGAACTCACTTCCTAGTTCAAACTGACCACAGACCTCTCAGGTGGCTAATGCAAATGAAAGGAGAAAACCCAAAACTGTTGAGGTGGTCCATCTCCCTACAGGGAATGGACTTTGAAGTGGAACACAGACCTGGCACTGCCCATGCCAATGCAGATGGCCTTTCCAGGTTCTTCCACTTAGACAATGAAGACTCCATAGGGCAAGGTTAGTCTCATCATCTTTCGTTTGGGGGGAGTTGTGTGAGAAAGTGCCATCTTTCTTACATGGTATGCCCCCACTTTTTGCTGAATGGCTGATGTACTTTGACTGAGTGTGCCCTGGGCTCCTGCCAACCAGGTACCCAGGGCCTGTGTTCCTTCCCTAAAATTGCATTGATACCTACACCCAATTGACATCCCTGGCCACAGGTCAGCCCCTGGTAAATGGTACCATGGGTACCCAGGGCACTGTGACCAGGGAAGGCCCCTAAGGGCTGCAGCACTTGTTGTGCCACCCTTAGGGACCCTGCACCTTTACACACACACACTGCCTTTGCAGGCTGCGTGTCTTGGTGCAGAACAAAAGTGAAGAGTCGACATGGCTCACATCCCTGTGTGCCATGCCTACAAGCCACTGCCCTGGCCTAGGTCAGCCACCCCTCTAGCTGGGTGCACTATGCCAGTGGTGAGGGCATAGAGGCATGAGCCCTGTGCCCCTACAGTGCCCAAGTCCATTCTTGGGCATTGTAAGTGCAGTGCTGCCATTAAGAGTATATGGTGCTGGGAGTCTGTCATTACGAACTCCACAGCACCATAATGGCCCCACTGAAGACTAAGAAGTTTGGTATCAAACTTCTCAGCACATTAAACCCCCACTGATGCCAGTGTGGGATTTAATGTAAAACGCACTCCAGAGGGCATCTTAGAGATGCCCCCTGAAACCAACCCGACCTCCAGTGTCCGGACTGAGTGGCTGCCCAGGCTGCCACCACCAGACATGTTTCTGGACCCCTGGGTCGAGAGCCTCTGCTCTCAGGGGCCTGAAACAATGCACATCCCGGGACGAGGTGCCAAAGCCTCCTCCCCCAGGATGGGCAGGGGGAGCTTCAAAGGCCTGCCGCCTTTGGAGTTTCCCCAGACCATTTGCTGCTTCCAGCAAACTGGTCCCCACTGGTTCTACCCCCACTCCTGGCGGGAGAACCGGCGGGAAAACCAGAAGCAGGAAATGGGTTGTGCCCACCTCTGCCAACTCCACCCCTAAGGTGGGGGAGGCGAGGTGAAGCACAAACTCGAGTCCTCGCCATCTTGAGGATGGGGGGACCTGGCCAACCAGGGACAGGCTCCTGTCCCCCTCCCACTGGAGAGGAACAGAATAGGGGTGTACTCCACCCCAGGGAAGGGACCCATTGGTCCCTGCCCTTACCTACCTGTAACCACCCCTAAATTTAGTATTTAGGGGCTCCCTGAACCTTCCTTCCGCAGTTCCCAAATCCGAAAACAAGAAGAGAAGACGAAGCAAGAAGACCAGACCGTGCAGCTGCTAAAAAGGAGGCGACAACAACTGACTTGGCCCCAGCCCTACCGGCCTGTCGACCTCTGAACCTGCTCCTGCGGAATCCCGGCCTCAGCAACCTCACAAACCCCGGAGGACCTGACTTCTGTGCTACAGCCTTTGACCCAGGGACTCCCACGAGCAGTGGTACTGCTCAAAAGAAAACCTACCAAAGACCCGGCCCTGGCACGGAGCCGCGAAACCTGCACACTCTGCACCCGCCGAGTCCAGCCTGTGCCTGAGTGACCAAAGACCTCGAGGACGACCCCCGGCGATTCTGACCTGGAATCCAGTGGCCAAGGACCCTCCTCGACGACCCAGACGACGCCTGCAGTCTCAGGACAAGGGACCCCTCCAACCGCGACCAGCAGGGGGTAAGATTTCCCGACCTCAAAAGACACCCCTGCACCCGGCGCCCCACGGCCCCCTGTGCCCAACTCCTGGGTGTCTACCTATCCTCCAAGACCCCAACTTACCTCCTGAAGTGTTGGTCGTCCCTGAAGAATCACCGTCCCCGAGCCTGCAGCCTTTCTTCACCTTTCACGACCTCTATTGTTTAACATTGAGCGCCCGACGGCTCAAAAGCACCCTGCACCCAGCCGCCCGAGTGCCCCTGGAAGTGCAACCTCTATCCTAACCTACTTCCCTACTTGCCCTGAGCAAGTGACCAGGAGCCCAGCTCCCACAGTCGCGTGGCCTGCTTGCCAGCAGCCACCAACCCGGGGCCCCCGCCTGCCATAGGATAACATTGGGCCTTCTCACTCTGCACCCGGCCGCCCCTGTGCCGCTGAGGGTGTAAAAACTGTACTTACCTGATCCTGGGGGACCCCTGAGTCTTACCCAGAACCTTAACCCTGCCAGTCAAGTACTTACCCGAAATCCGATAACTCACTTTTCTTCCATAGGGTTCCATTGACTGATTTTCTGCGAAATTTCTTCTAAGTGTGGAGTTCTGAAACTTTAGAATATTCACCAAAAATCAACCGAGTCACGAAAACGAAAATACTCACCTAGTATTAGGAGGGGCCTCAGTGCTGGACCCGAGTGCCCAACACTGGCCCTAAAAAGTAATCGCAACGTTACTTACCGTTAACTCACTTTTCCTTCATAGGGATCCATTGACTGGTTTTCTGTGAAATTTCTTCTAAGTGTCGATTTCTGTATTTTACAAATATTCTTTAAAAATCGAACAAACTACAAAAACGTAATTACTTACCTGTTTTAAGTAAATGTCCCAGTGCTGAACCTAGGAGTCCAGCACTGGATTACAAAAGTAACGTAAACATACTTTGCTTGCACACTGTATTTCCTTTCATAGGATAACATTGGTAATTTTATCCAGAAAAGTTTCTAAGTGTCAGCTTTTGAAATATAGTAATATTCTTCAAAAATCACTACAATAACCAAAACGCTTTTTCTTACCTGTTTACAGGAAGTGTCCCAGGACTGAATCCAGGATCCAGTCCTGTGGTTAGAAAAGTGCTCTGCAAAGTAATCAATTGTAATTAAGCATAATTTTCCATTGAGCTCAATGTTGCATTGAATTTGACCCTGTGTTGCCTCTTGCACCAACTGTGATTACCACTATCTAAAAAGTCTATTGCCTATCTGTAAGGTGAATAACCAAAGCATCTCATACTGAGAAAGTATATTTTGACCCTATTGTTGGTTCTAAAATAAAACAAGCATATATTTTTTTATATACAAACCATTGGCCTAGAGTTCAGTTCTTGAGTGTGTGGCTTCATTTGCTGACTGAGTGTGTACAACAAATGCTTTACACTGTCCTCTGATACTGCCTTACTGCTCGACCAAGCTACCACTTTGGAGAGTAAGGTTATATCTAACTTTAGCCTCTGTCAACCCTCTGGGGGACTGTGGACTCTGTACACCCTGAACCTTACTTGGGTACAGTATATACAGAGCCACTTTCCTACAAGACCCCCTTGTCAAACGTTTTTAGGCGTAAGGACCCCCTTCTGACAAAGTTCTAGAACCTGGTACTCCTCATCAAAGACCACTATCGACAACCATAAACGCCCCCAATTCCTACAGCAAATAATTTTTACTGTGGGGAAATAATATTAAACAGTGTTTAGCAAACCAAAGGTCAGTGAACGTGGGGATGTAGTCAAAGGTGTAGCTGAAAACAAAGGGCCTCATTTATGAGGAATTGGCGTAGGGCAGCGCCGCAAGTCTTCTTGCTGTGCTGCCCTATGCCAATGTGAAAGGGCAGGAATGCACTGTATTTATGAAATACAATGTATTCCTGTCCTTTTCCTTTGCATTGGCACATAAATTGCTGCCTAGCACCAACATAGACAGGATTGTTTTTGTGCAGGAAGGGGCACCTTCCTTCAAAAAACAATCCAGAGAGGCGTTTTCCTCTTTGATGTGAGCTGCAGAATGCAGCACACATGGAAAGAGGATAAAACGAGGAGAAATGAAAACATTTCTCCTTGTTATGCCTCCGCTGGGGAGTAGTCCATTTTTGGAACTTCCCTAGGTTTGTGATTTTGTAAATATGGGGCATCATCAAAATGCATGGGTGTTGCGTGGGAACCCCACGCAAAGCCCATGGAACACCTCCTTGACGCGGAGTAAGGCAACGCACTGACTTGCGCTGCTATGTCTTACTCCATATTTATGAGGCCATGCAGGGTGAATTTGCACAGCCTCATAGGTATGGTTGACACGCTTGCGCCGCCGGAGTGTCAAAAAAAGTGACGCTCTGGCGATGAAAGTCTCTCATAAATAAGCTCCAAAATATTCTGTAGGTTTTTTAGGTCTTTAATTATCAGGTATCTGCATATAAAATAATGGGCAGCGTAATTGAAAAATAAATTTAAAAAGTTGTTACTCAGTGGGAAATGCACTGTAGTACATTATGAAACCTCTATTAGTTAATGCACTGCAGAGGTCTGCGTGTAACCAGAGAGCCACAGAACTAAATCTTGATTGGTGCAGTGGAGAATAGTGACTTGAATTTTTAGTGCTACGAGGTCACAGCCTTTGACAGAATGCAGTGTAAATATGTAAGTCCTTACTTTATACTTGCATTACACACAGTGTAAGATAGAGTGCTGCAAAATGTGCAAATAGTTTAACAATAAATGGTGCTTCCAAAATGTAGATTTTAGTAATATCAGAGCGTATGTAATGCAATTTTCATTTTTTACATAACTGTCCCTTCAACATACCTTTAGGGGTACTAAGGGCTGTGTAAATGCAGTTAAAATTAAAAGCAAGCTCTTCACAGCTCAGTTGTTAACTCTTTGCACTACCACTCAAAAAAACAAATCTTTGCAATCCCAAAGCTTGGAGTGATTTGATCAATTAAAACCAAAACCAGCTCCCAAGCCCCCTTTACACTTGCTGATTAACTGATAGGCACATTTGCATTTCAATCAGGCAAGCCGACACCCTGGCACAAACTTTTCACAGCACAAGAGACTCAGTTGAGGGAACTTCAGCCAATAACGGTCTAAATTAGCCATCCCAGGACTGCTGTCTTTATCGAAAACGAAAGCAAACGTTTTAGATTGCAGGCACAAGTGAAGCTGGTGAATGCACGACCCCCTTCCCAGGCCTCCACGGCCCCCCTGTGGGTCGTGCCCCACAGATTGAAGACTTCTGTGTTAAAGGATGAATCCTAAGTCCCTGAAAGAAAGTGGCGAAGATGTTCATGGCCAGAGCGAGGCATGAGAAGAGGGGTCGTCTAAAGTCTTGTACCCGATCAAAGTCGCTGTCTTCCCCATTCATCGAAGCAAGCTGGGAAAAAAGCACAAGAAGAAGCGTTATCATGGTTCTCGACACGGCTCTTCGAAAGATGAGTCGTCGAGGTCTGTGTCTCTGCATCTGGCTTTGGAGGAGGGTTGTCAAATCGTCACTCCAGTGCCATCTCATGTGCCTTTCCCGGCATTGCTTTCAGCTCCGGTGCCGCGGCCCACTTCTCTTGGGTGTCAAGATACGACCCTGGTCTTGAATCTGCTCCTCAGGAGGAGCAGATGGATCAAGCCTTACCAGCTCTAGATGGGGAGCCTTCCATCTGGTGCGCCAGCGGGATCCCATGGGTCCTCTGTCCTTATCTTTGGGAGCCTTTCCAGCGCCTTAGCAACAGGCTCCTTTTACACCTTTCAGGCCAATGGCCCAGTTTTTCTGGCAGACTCCAGCGCCGAGGGATGTTCCAAAGAGAGGGGCTCAATCTCCTTTATCCATACAACCTGCTGAAGTATGGCAGATGCTGCTTATACCTTCTCCGGTGGCTGGATGACTCTGTTCTGACGTCGCAAACTTAGACTCCAGTGTCTCTTCTCACTTCTCCTGCTCAGTTAGCGATGTCGCATCATAGATCAAGAACAGAGGCTCAAAGACTTCTTGAAGTGGGACAGTAGTTCCTTGGGGAAAAGGATCCTCAGAGTGGAAGAGGGGGAGATTGTGCCTTCACTAGACCCAAACTTTGAAGGGTTGGGTGAAGCAAGTGGTTTGGACATGTTCCTCATGAAACTAGATCTAATCCTTCGATTACCTCCTTCAGAAAAGAATTAAAAATTTTCTGGCTTAGTAGATACCTTCAGCGGTAGTCCTTATTTCCTGAAGTTATAACTATCTTCCCTATATACATTTCTGTACCCGGAGTACTCAAATTAGCTTGTTTTCACTATATATATTCTGGATCTTACCTGTTTCTTTTTTGTTTTTGATATTACAATCTATTTGTTATTTATACAACATACCGCTAACTGCTTTTCTAACTGTTTATTGCCTATGTTCTCTGTCTTAACTTATTTTGCTATTTGTACAGCGGTCTGATACCCGGACGAGTCATGTTCGCGCTACATAAAACTCCGAAAATAAATGTCTTCAGAATGAGTTATGGTGTCCAAAGGGTATTCAACTGCCGATAGTCACTTACCATGCAGTTATAAGGAAGGCGGTGGAAATGCTGGACTTGTATCCAACTACTACAGTGCATATGTCAAATTTACTGACTGAGGAGCCTCATTCTTCATCGTCATCTGAACGTTTGTTTCCTTGTAATGAGGCTCTAACCGAGCCAAATTTGGATGTTTGGCAGAAGCCTAGGATGACCTCTATTTTCAGGCCAATAGCTAGGAGATTTAAGCTGGCTCCAGGGGATCCGCTCTTTTTGTCTTCTCTCCCTTCAACTGAGAGTATGGTTGTTCTGGCTTCTTGTTCATCAAGGCTGACTCCTGGATCTTTTCCTTCTTCACTGGCAGACAGGGAATCCAAAAAAGATGTAGCAGTCAGCAAAAAAGTTGTTCTCCCCAGGCAGCATGGCACTGAAGTCTACAAAGGCAACCTGCGTGTTGGGTTGCTAGATACATGCTGAGTTGGGCCTGCTAAAGGCCTTTGTTTTGAAACTGACTGATGTTCAGGGAAATGTTTCAGACCTTTTGAGAGATGTCCAGGCTGCAGCCCCCCAGGTAATACAATCTGGTCTGGATACAGACGATTCTGTGGCTAGAGCAGTGCACACTTTTAATACTAGTAGAAGGCACTCATGGTGGAGGGGTTCAGAATTTTCTCATGATGTACAGAATACTCTGATGGTTTTGTCCTTTGATGGGGCTCTGCTGTTTGGTGCGAAAGCAGATTCTGCCCTGGAACAGTTGAAAGAGAGCAAGGAGACAGCGCATTATTTGGGTCTTCAATCTCAGCTCAAGGACTACAGACAATTTAAGATTCCTGGTGTTTGCCGGAAACTTTTCTTTTTGTGGATGGCTACAGCAGCCATGCAACCTCCTCTAACGAAGTTACAGGGGGCGTGGGAGGGGTAGACAACGTGCAGTTCCCCGTCTCCCATCTTCCTCCTCTGCTAACATCGCAGGAAAGCAGCCCTAGTTTTTCCATCTTAGAGCATGCTTTACCGGTGGGAGGATGTGTCCCAATTTCTGCAACAGTAGAGGTTCTTAACATTGGATCGATGGGTTTTAAAAATTGTGGAAAAGGGGTGTGCGCTACCCTCCAGGAATTTCCCCTCTCCCTTTCTACCCCATCAGAATTTCCTTTCCAAAGACCATCTTAAGCTCCTCCAACAGGAGATCCAATCGTTACATCCAAAGGATGCATTGGAATAGGTCCCAGAGCAGGAACGGGGGTCAAGGAGGCTACTCAAGGTATTTACTTATTCCCACAAAGTACGGTAGTGTGCGTCCGTTCCTAGACCTCAGGCGTTTGAACTGGTTTCTCAAGCAGGAAAAGTTCAAGATGCTGACCCTAGCTTAGGTGCTTCTTGCAGTGGAGAAAAGACTAGATGGTTTGACTCAACTTGCAGGATGCTTACTTTCACATCCCTAGTCTGCAGTCGCACAGGAAATCTCTGCTTCATGGTGGGATCGCAACACTATCAGTTTGTGGTCCTCCCGTTTGGTCTTACTTCCGCACCTAGAGTCTTCACAAAGGTGATGACAGTGGTTGTGGCTCATCTCAGAAGGTTGGGAATACCAGTATTCCCTTACTTGGACGATTGGCTTATCAAAGCCAAGTCTCCAGAGGTGGTGTTATGTTACATGTGGTTGACGACTCTTTGGTTGTTCAACCCAGGGGGACTCTTCAGATAAATCTTTTTGCTAGTCGAGAGAACGTGCACTGCCCATCATTCTACGGCCTCCAGTATCCGGTGCAGTGACATCGGCGGATGCATTTCAATTGAACTTGAGCTTCAAGCTATTTTATGCCCAATCCCTCCCCACCCCCAAAATCTTCTTTTGCTTCCTTGGGTTCTAAGGAAGATTCGCCTCGACCAGGCCCAAGTAATAATAATAGTCCCGGATTGGGCGCGAAGGGTGTGGTACATAGACCTTCTTCACCTCTCCCTGTGCCCTCCACGCTGTCTCCCTTTCAGGGCAGATCAATGCTCGCAGGGGCAGGTTTTACACCTCCACCTCCAGAGCCTCCACCTACAAGCCTGGGGATTGAAGGGGGCAACCTGAGTACCTTTTCACTCCCTGCAAGACATGTTAGTGAGCTACAGGCCCAAAGTGTTAAGTCTCCCTTCACAACTTTCTTTCCTGATAAGTTGGTTCTGAGAACCAGGGCTGCCTTCCTGCCAAAAGTAGTTACTCCTTTCCATTTTGGGTCAATTCATCACCCTTTTCACTTTATATCCTCCTCATCCAACTAAAGAGCAGGAGAGACTTCATTGATTGGACCCCAAAAGGCCTGTCCGTTTCTACTTGGACAGGACGAGTGATTTCAGACTAGATGACCTGCTTTTTGTTGGGTAAATTGGCAAAATGGAAGGAAAGGTGATTCACAAAAGGACTGTCAAAATGGATTAGCCTATGTATTAAGATCTGCTACGCCATGGCACACACAGAATCTCCAGACTGTGTTTGTGCTCTGTCTATTAGAGCAAACGTTTCTACTTCTGCTTTAGCTAGAGGAGTCCCTGTGGCAGATATTTGTAAGTCGGCGACTTGGGCCTTTCTTCACACTATTACAAAGCATTATTGTTTGGATTCTGAAGTGAGGAGGGGCGATCTCTTCACTCGTTCTGTTTTACAGGATTTTATTGATATAGGTGGACATGCACCCTCCTGAGAGTGTGGGACTGCTTGGGTACTCTATTCAAAAGGTGAAGAATCCGCAGGATTTCTCACGACCCACCTCCCCTTTGCTTGTCTGCATATACCAAAAAGAAGTCTGTTTGTGTAGGTTTTCAAATGTAAATCTTTGATTTAAAGTTTAGAAACTCTAATTGTATTTGTGATGTTAGTTCCATTCGCTCGCCTCAAATGCACAAAAAATGGGTGGAAACTGATGCCAGCGAGGCTTCTTATGGCTCCAGTGACTCTCACACTGTGCCACGTGCGGAGGCGTGTGGATACTGACGCTCCTGTCGACATGATAGATATCGAGAGAGTTTTTGGCTCTATGCTCACTTGAACCTTACACAGAACTCCATAGCAACTGGGTAGTGGTGAGAACCCATCCTATGTTCCTTCCAAAAATACTCTCAGATTTCCATATCAATCAGGCATTACATTAACTACATGTCGAGGCATTTGTGCTGTAGATACACATGCTTGCATACTCCTGCCATCTAGTGTTGAGTCCGGATGTTTGCAAGTTGTTTTTCTTCAAAGAAGTATTTTCCAGTCACAAGGTAAGGTGACTCCTCCTTTCGGTGATAGTGCACATGGGCATCAACTCTATTGTTAGATTGCTTTCTTTCCGCCATCGGGCTCGGACGTGTTTTGCTGTGCTCTGGTTCGAGACCTTCCGTCAGGGTCCCTTCGGTTCGCAACCCACTGTACCATCGTCGGTATTGTCTTTAACGCGTTTTCCCATCCTCCGCGTGTCAAAAATCGGAAAGCTATCACAGTTGGATTAACAAAACTCCAACCACAGCCTTCGGGCCTAGCCCGCTTCTTTCACTTCCACTCAAGAGACAAACATCGAGTCAATCTGCTGATGGAACAGACTCCATTCCAATTCTGCCCTCTGTGCCATTCCAAATATCCGTGCACCGACCTTCACAAAGTCTGTAACTTGTGCCTGTCTCCATAGCACAAGAAAGAAGACTGTGACACGCGTCTCTCATTCCGATCGAAAAAGACCCTCCGAGACCGCCGGACTTAACGTAACGAAATGCAGCGACAAAACATCGAAGAGACCCCCAATATCTTTGGAGAAGATATTGAACAGGAAGAAATGGAAGCAGCAGAGGAAGAGGCCTTCTCCATCCAAGATTCAGATTCCGAGCTGGAGATAGAACCGGGGTCCCAGGACGTTTCAGTTGGTCAAGGTGCTATGAGTACCAAAGCCCCTTTACCCACAAAACACGGTTTCATCAAACCTAAGGCTTCCAGGTCACCACTGCCATCCGGCTATGGTAGGCACCGAGACTCTGCTTCCAACACCCCACCCTCCGGCTCGGCACCAAAAGCACAAGTCAAGCCTTCCGGGTCGGGTTCGAGTCAATCTAAAACAATTTTGGCACCTAAAGCTTCGGCTCTGAAAGATAAAAAAGACAAATTCAGCTTGGTACCTAGAATTCGGCACCAAAACAAAAAGATACTCTTCCTCAGACTCCAGAGCCAATTTTGGAACCTATGCAACAAAAGCTGGATCCAAAACAGAAAAAAACTGTATATAAATCCAGACACTGGACAAATTACAGCAAAACCAGTGATACCATCCTCCAAAAGAAAGATCAACACTGGATATAAAATCCCTCTTAAGAAGGACATGGCTACTAGCCCTCTTCACCCTATTTTTCCTATCCCTCCACCCTCTTCACCAGTACCTATTGTACCACCATCAGACCCTCTAGAAATCACACCCCAAGGCGTACAGATCCTGATACAGGGGATGGGGATGACACTCATGGACAACTACCACCAGATCCATGGGATGATTACAATATTGATCCTCCTACAGATATAGACCCAGATCTATATCCTGCTAAATTTTCACCTCCTGACGACAACACATCATATCAGGAGTTAATTGCCATTGCAGCTACATACCATGGAGTTACTTTACACAAGGAATCTTTAGAAGATTTCTTATTTGAAACATTAGGGATCACACATAGCACAACACAATCATTACCTATGTTAAAAGGTATGATGAGGCATGCTTAGGAAATCTTTAATGATCCAGTGCGGGCATGTATCATAACACTTAGGGTGGATAGAAAATATAAACCCCCACCATCTGACCTAATTTTTTCTTAAGGGCCAGCTTCCTTTAGATTCCTTGGTTGTCTCCAATGCTCGTGAAAGAGCAACTTCACAAACTACAGGGGATGCACCACCTCCAGACAGAGTCCAAGCTAATAGATGCCTCGGGTAAAAGAGTGGCTGCGCAATCAGCCAACCACTGGAGCATGGGCAATACGCAAGGTGTTTTGGCTAGATATGAAAGGGCTCACTGGGACGAAATGGAAGACTTACTCCAATATCTCCCAGAAGAGCACAGAAAAAGCGGGCAGGAACTAGTACATGAGGGAAAACTAATTTCCAATTCCTCTATTAGGTGTGCCTTATATGCTGCGGATACTGCAGCCAGGGGAGTCAACACTAGTATTCTCCTCAGAAGACACTCATGGTTATGAATCTCTGGTTTTAAAGCAGAAGTACAACAAACAATATAAATGCCCTGTTAGACAAGGAATATTTTTTTGGTCCTCAAGTGGATGAATCACTTGAAAAAATCAAAAAGGTACAGAAATAGCAAAATCTGAGGGCACTACAGTAGCCCTCTAACAGAGGCTCCTTTCGCACCTCATTGTATTGGGGAGGCTCCAAGTACCTCCACAGATGCCAACACATCTTCCTATAAAACACAAAATCAATCCTCCCCATCTAGAGTAATTTACAAAGGCGGTTACATAGGGAACGATTTTAAAGGCAGAGGTAGAGGTACCCCAACACGTACCTCTCCATCTCGCAACAAACGGTGACTTCATAACAATCTCCCTCCCTCCCCCCCCCCCCCTGATCATCATACACCGGTCGGGGGAGACTTAATCGATTTCTTCCAATTAGGCAGTCAATAACATCAGACAAATGGGTGTTGGACATTATCCAACATGGCTATTGCCTGGAGCTCAGCAGCAATCCTCCCTATATTCCACCGCACATTCACAAACTCTCTAGAGCACCAACAACTGCTCAAACAAGAGGTACAAGCTCTTCTAACAAAGGAAGCTATGGAACCAGTTCCAATACAACACCAAGGGTCAGGGGTTTACTCACTTCCTATTGCCAAAAAAGGACGGTTCTAAATGTTCGAGGCATATGAGCTGTAGATCAAATGCATTAGCATAGATCGCCATCTGGTGTTGGGCTCGGACGTTTGCACTTTGTTTTTC
>CAWUFW010032654.1:0-13524 GCA_963921515.1 Calotriton arnoldi | reverse complement strand
CTTTTATTAGATTTTTTTCCTCTGTTTTGTAATACAAACATAATATATTAAACCAATTATACATTAGCACAATAAGATAGCAGTATTTCTGAGAGCATGGTAACACTACATTTCAATAATTGACAGATTATTACGTACTAAAACATAACTTGTATCTGCATCTCTATGTTAATGGATGTGCTTTTATCTCTTTAGTCACCGCTCGCCGCTAATTGCATTAGACACTGCTTCTATGCAAATTCACTTTGTAAATGCAGTTCCCAGCTAAACATAAGTGTCATTGAAATGTGATGCATATAAGCGATCCGTATTTGGGTATTGCTGCGTTGCATAATGATCTAACGATCTACGGCGGCGTTGAGGCCAAGAGTCTACACATTTTTATTTTTATGCCAAGAAAGATATGCAAACTAAAAAAAAAAAAAAAAACGCCGATTTATTCATACTGTTGGTGGGTTGGAAGCTATATGTCGAGGTGTGCTAAAGCCTGTGCTCAACTTGTGCACGTGTACGGATTTTATAAGAGTTGTGACGTTGCTAGCGCCCCTGGGGTATCACGGAAATAACTGACTGTTCAATCTATGTTTGGGGAAGAGGGCGTCTCGTCGGGGCATTTGTGGCGAGGGGGGCATCTAGTTGCCCACAGCTTCATCAATGTCACTGGCTGGTTGTGAAGATGTTGAACTATCTGAGTCGTCTAGATGCATGAGCGCTTTGAGGGTAACGTCCCAGGACTGCGCTATCGGATACTTGCGTAGCCCCGCAGTTTCCTCTCTATGTAGTGTAATGCTTCTCAGCCTGTGCCCACACCGCGAGGGATTTCACCCAGCTGACTTGTGTTGGGGGGTCGCTGTGTTTCCACCGTTTCGTGATGAGGCGCTTTGCCGTTACTAATCCCAAATCTCTGAACCTGGTAATTACTTTATTTTTTTTCGTCCTCTTACATAGTCCCAATATGCAAAGTTCCCATGTGTACTGTACCGGCATCTTGGTACACTTCGCCAATGCCGCGGTAACTGCATGCCAATATGGTTGAAGTGAGGCGCAGGACCATAGCATATGTAAAAGGTCAGCGCCTGCTAGTTGGCACCTTGGGCAGGAAGAGGTAGTGGTATTGAAGTATTTATTCATTTTATCTGGGGAGAGGTACGCCCTGTGTAGTATATATGTCTGTATGAGTTTAAATCTCGAACTACGTGGGATAAACGTGGGGCCAGCGAGTATCATGTCCCATTCCTTGTCTGTCCATAATTGCCCCCTGTCTACAGCCCATCTCTCGCGGAGACTCGTCAGTGGTGTCAGTGTATGTGTAAGGAGAGCGGCCACCAACCAATGGACCACATGCGAACCTTCTCCTATGACGTGCAAATATTGTAAGAGCTGATGCGTAGGTGGCTCGGCAGTCATATCTCCCCAGGCCGTCGTCAAAGTCCGCATTATAGCTGCGTGTAGGAGAAAGTGACCCATAGGGATGTTATTCTCTATAGCTAAAGTTTCAAAAGTTAAAAGGGCGCCCTCTGCATATAAATCCCCCACTGTTTCCAGTCCTGCCTCGTGCCAAACCATCAGTTCCATTTCAGACACTTTCTCTCTGCCCCTAGGAGTTCCTACTAGTGGTATCACTGGGGCATAGGGGAGTGTGTTGCGAGTTAGCTGAAGGCTTCTTCGATAGCACCTGTAAGCTAGTTCAATGTACATTTGAGGTGGGCGGGGGAGCCGTGTAATGGGATGGAACAGGTGATAAAGTTTAGATTGAGTCCACGGTGGAGATGTTGTAGCAGTATCGTCTAGGTTCTTCCCACTCATCCATTTTGCCACCCACTGTAGTTGGGATGCTAGGTAATAGAGCTCCATGTTTGGAACTGCCAGCCCACCTTTGCTCGTTGGCGCATACATTTTCCATAATGCTATTCTGGGCCTTCCCTTATTCCAAATTAAGTCTCGGAAAATACTTTCCAAGTTCCTTAGTATCTTGACCGGGACATATACCGGGAGATTTGAAAAATGGTATAACAGTCTAGGCAATATGATCATCTTAGTTAGGGTAATTCGGCCCATTACGCTCAAGGGAAGAGTTTTCCAGAAATGCACCTGCGCTCGGATGGCAGCGATGGCTCTCATTAGATTGCCGTCAAGTACGTCAGTAGGGGATCTATATACGTAGACTCCCAGATATCTGAAAGTGGTTGGGTACCAGGCCAGGGTGGTCCCATTGATTATTATATCTGTTTCAGTCATGTTATTGCTAAACGAGTATACTCCTGATTTTGTCCAGTTTACTCGAAGCCCGGACATTTTCTCAAATGTTCGGAAATTGTCGGCTATGCTTGGGGGTATATTCTGTAAATCCCTTATGTACAATAATAGATCGTCCGCATATAAGGAGACTGTATGTAATCCGTCACCTAGTGGTATGCCCCAGCTCGCGCCACTGTCTCGAAGAATCACCGCTAAGGGTTCCATTGCGAGAGAGAAAAGCAATGGGGACAGTGGGCACCCCTGTCTTGTGCCCCGTTTTATGTGTAGTGCATCTGAGAGTAACTTACCCGTCCTAACCCGGACCGTGGGACGCTGATAGAGCAGTCGCACCATCTGTATGTAGCCTTCCCCTAAATCATATGTACGTAGTACCGCTGCAAGGTATGGCCATTCCAAAGAATCAAAAGCCTTCTCTAGATCGAGTACTAAGCAACCGGATCGTGGCCAAGGATCCGCAGCATATTTTTGTACTTTAAATAATCGGCGTATATTTATGGATGTGCTCCTAGTGGGGACAAATCCGTTCTGATCTGGATGGATTAATGTTCTAACTATCGGAGCAATGCGCTTGGCCAGTATGGAAGCAAATATTTTATAGTCTGTGTTAAGAAGCGCTAACGGACGATAAGAGCCAAGGAGTTCCGGATCTCTGCTTGGTTTTAATAGGGAAACCAGTGTCGCTTCATTTTGTGTGGTGGTGAGGGCAGAGTCCTCAATGGCGGCTTCATATAAAGTTGACAATTGTGGTACCAGGATGTCTGAGTATGCCTTATAGAACTCCGCAGGCAAGCCATCTGGGCCTGGTGACTTGCCATTGGATAATGAAAATATACTCTCTCTGATTTCCTCTTGTGAAATGGATTCGCTGAGTTCCTCCTTTTGTCCTGGAGTGGGCTGCGGCAGTGCTAACTCTGCGAAATAGGACTGAAGATCTGCGGGTGTGGCTTGCAGTTGGGATTTATACAGTGTGCTATAGTGTGATGTGAATGCCTCATGTATATCTGTCTGAGAGCAGAGTAGGGTACCCTGCGCTATTCGTATGGACGTGACCGGTGAGGCTGCTACCTCCTGGCGAATCAGCCACGAGAGTAGTTTGCCCGCCTTATCTCCCTGATGATGTGTCCTTGCAGAGTGAGCTACATAATTTAAACAGCGAAGCCGGTCTAGCAATCGGGAATGCTCTTCTCTGTCAACAGCTGAAGATTCTGTAAGTTCTCCGGCTTCCTCATGTTCATTCACAGGTAACCTCTGCTCTATGTCAGTTAGCTCTCTTTCCAACTGTCTGCGCAATCCTGCTTGTGTCCCCAAGCAATGGCCCCTCATCACTACTTTAAATGCATCCCATTCTATTTGCGGTGTGGAGGCCGTGCCGGCGTTTGTGTCGAAGTATTGAGCGGCAGCAGTGGCTAATGAGCTACGAAAGGGTGCGTCTAGTAATGTGTCGGGTTGCAGCCTCCAGGTTGGAATTGGCGGCTCTAGCATGTTCCCACTCTAGGTCTAGTGTGTGGGGGTTGTGGTCCGAATGTGTCCGCCCTAGGTAATGTGCCGCAGTGACATTCGGCTGCAAGGTGGCTGAGATCATGAATCTATCGAGGCGCACATGTAGCCTGTGCGCCCCGAGTAATAGGAGTATATCCTGTCAGTTGGGTTTCGGTGCCTCCATGCATCTGCCAAGCGCCATTGTGTCGCCCAATTGTTCAGTGCTCGCATGGCAGTGGTTATGTTAGTGCCTGGAAGGGGAGGAAACGAACGATCTAACGTGAGATCTAATACACTGTTGTAGTCGCCTCCTAATATCAGAGGAGTGTCATGCCAAGGTGCTAGTATCTGTGAAATGTTATCCAGAAAGGCCCCCTGTTCTGTGTTTGGCGCATAGAGCGATGCAACCACGATTGGCCTGCCGTCCAGTGTACCCTTCACTACTACATACCTACCCTCCGTGTCAATTTTCGTGTCAGTGACCTTAAAGGGAAGTCCTGGCCTAACCCATATTAAAACCCCTCGTGCATATGCTGAATAGCCCGTGGCATATAATTGTCCCCGCCAACGACGGTGCAGATGTGTCAATTCTGATCTGGGTAAATGCGTCTCCTGGAGGAGAGCGATTTGTATATGGTGTCTCCTGAGATAAGAATAAATTAGATACCGTCGTGACGGGGTGTGTATTCCTCTCACGTTCCATGTACCTACTTTAACTGATGTCATTATATACACATATCAGTGGCAGTGGAGAAGCGAGTGAGTACGTCACAAGTAAACTGAACGTCACAGCTAGTAGAAGGCGCAGCACTATTGACTTCACAATGACAGAGTGTCTGGATTGTGTGTCCCAGCATATTATAAACGGCGTCCCAAACAATATTATATATATAAAAAATTCCAAAAGGGCGAATATGCAACGAGCAATCGTCCAAACTATGCATGAAAACAACATTCAAACAATGACTAGGGGGTGATCTGCACACTATGCTACAAGAAAGAATTAGTCTAATTTCGTAGCAGTATCTCAGGGGGCTCCCCAGGTATCGGCCAACATTAAAGGGGCAGAGGTCAAGGCTTCACCACAACAGTATGGGAATAGCATCAGATACTTGTTAAAGACATAGTGGCTATTATTAACTTTTGACATCAGCTCTGGTCCTATCTGTTTGTCAGTGACCTCGTTCCGGACGCAAAGCGGCTGGAGTATGTTTACCAATAAGGTAGTGCTCTGAGGAACGCAGTATGTAACAGATTATACTTGCTTGCTTGAACTGTCCTCAGATTTCACAACTCACAATAGAAGACCGTATTATGCACTTCAAATGATGTCACCAGATGTTTGTGGGGTGACGGTTGGTAATTCATATGAGTCCTGTGAAGTCCGTAAGTCATCGGAAAAGTCATCCTCGCTGGCCTGTTCCTGCTGGCTGAGAGTGGAGGCGCCTTCCTCCATCATAGACCCGTTGATGTCGGCCACTGCCCGAAGCGCCTCACGCTGCCCACTGAGCACTTGTTCATGGTCCGGTCTTACTCGTTGGGAGGCCTGCATCTGTTTACGCCTCCGCACCTTCCTGCGTCGACTAGATGGCACGCCGCGTGCTAGTTTTTTCGTGTCAGCCGCATCAGCTCCAGAGCCTGTGGGAACATAAGTGTCAATCCAGTCTTCCGCCAACTCCGAAGTGTTAAAGAAGTGCGCTTTCCCGTTGGCAACCACTCGCAACCGGGCCGGATATAACAAAGAATATTGAAGGTTGTGTTGGCGCAAGCGTTTTTTGACTGCCATGAAAGAGAATCTTTGCTTCTGGACCTGTATCGTGTAGTCTGGGAAAAACATTACTCTATGATTACCAACATGGATGTCTTGCAGTTTCCTGGTTTCTTGCAGTACAGCGTCTCTGTCTCTGTAATTGAGTAGGCGGATTAGGAATGGTCTCGGATTCGAGCCTGTGGGCAGAGGGCGTGCGGGCACCCTATGCGCTCGTTCCACCACAAAATGGGGCGAGAGGGTCCCCTCAGGCAGCAGAGAGCGGAGCCAAGTTTCAGCGTATGTTATTGGATCTCTCCCTTCCTCCTTCTCTGGCAGACCTATTATGCGAACATTGTTCCGTCTCGCCCGCCCTTCAGCATCTTCGACCCTATCTTCCAGGAAGTCTACTCTGTTAAGCAGGTTTTGTACATGTTTATCTCCTGCCGCTACTTGAGGAGTAATGTCAGCGATCGTAGTTTCCATGGTAGCAGTACGATCCGCCAATTTGCTGTGATCAGCGCGCAGGTGGGTAAGGTCGATTGCTACTGTATCTATCTTATTTTCAAGAGAGGTACGAATTTGGTTAAGTGTCTCACCCAGCTTCTCTACTGCCGCGAGCACCGCGTCCAGCTTACTGGAGGTAGGGTCAACATGGGCCTGCTCCGCCATTTTACTTGGCTTAGTTTTAGATGCTAGGGGTGGCGCTAGGGTGCCTCCTGCTCCTACCTTTGCACGTGTGCCGTGCGACATCAGGTCCGGACGTTTATACCTAGCGATCACTGGCCTGTGATATTATGCGCTATCGCCTTCCCCCGCAATTTCAGACACTCAAGACTTAAGGCATTGATGAATGCTTCGAGAGAGTTAGTGCAGATGGCCTGATGTATATCCTCACTTCACCTGTCTGCACGTTCCGTTGCCATACACGACTCAATAATGAGAACTGTGTCACTGTCCACGTGAAGCGTACCTTCAGTTCTGTGCTGTGTCTTGAGCTATGGTTCCTTCCACGTATGTACCCTTGGAAGCCTCCAGTCAGTCCCGGCTCCAATGGAGAAGTGGCAGGTTGTGTTCTCCACCGCCAGGTAATCGGGCAATAGAAGTGCGTGGCCCGCAGCTTTAATGTGGGATGTCTTAGCTTCTACTCACGACTATTTGAGGAGGGGGATAAGGTTGAGTGGTGGCGTTTCTGTTAGTATCCGGCTATGTACTCCACTGGGTCTTCTGCACTCTTCTGATGATGACTGTGGTCTAATTTGGTCGCTCCTGAGTTACCAGCCTTCAGATCGGTGGTTCACTGTAATCGACGAGGGAGAGGGGTCGCCTCGTCACGACCACCGCTCTTCGCCAAAGGTGTATCTTGTTCCACTACCCAACGGACAGGCCCCAGCCGCAGTTCAGCCGGGAGAACCTCTACAACGTCCATTGAGAGTCATCCAGCCTTGTGAGGAAGCTGAGAGTACAATGTCAAGTGGGTTGTATGCACATCTACCAGCTCGGCAGAGGAGGCCAGCAGGCTGCCCCCGGGCACCAACGCAGAGGTGTAAGGGGATGGGCCCAGCAGTGATGGGCAGGGGGGTGCCCCACAGTGCGGATCAGCAGCAGGACCGGAGCAATTCCGCGAAGGGGGGGGGGAAGCACCCGAAGGATCACGATGCAGCTGCTCACGCCGGGGCTCCCCACCCGTCCGGTCACCGTGCCCCCCTCCGCCACCCGCAGTGTACCTTAGAGCCAGGCGAGTCGAATCCACTGTATTTTGTATGCACCTTGCCGCCTCGGGGGCCCAATGTCACCACACACCGTCGCAGGCCGTCAGTGCCTCCGCATGCGTCCACTCCTCCAGCTCCGGATCTCTGGCGCAGAGGTAGGTCACTCAAGGCGTTCTGGCCGCGAGGGCGGCTGCTGAAAGCGCAGATGCGTAGGGGCCGTGCGGCCGAGGAATTGATGGGTGACTGCTCCGGTCTTGCAGCGCCGGGTCACAGGATGCCGAGAGCGTTCCTCCGTGCAGGGCAACTCTGACCCTACACTCCGGCGCCTCGCCAGATCAAGTGCGCCACACGCCGAGGCCCTGTGGGCGGAGCCTGACTCCGAGTTTGCGTGCTCTGTATCCCCGGCCCGCTGCAGGCTCTCCCGGCGCCGCACTAGACCAGGGGTCCCGATGCGGAGCGAGGTCCTCGATTGACTGCAGACTCACCCCGGAGCCTCAGGCCACGTCCGGGCGCCGTGTCAGTGAGTCACGGCCTCTGCAGTGTAATTATATCGGATAAATGTGGCCAGAACAGGGAGCCCCCAACGGAGCTCTAGTCGAGCACGTCCTGTTCCATTGCTGGCTTAGCCACGCCCATCGCCGAGTCTCTTACCTGTGCCGGCCACGCCTGGGTGGTGGGTGGCAAGGGGTACAGTTAGAGACAGCTTAGTAAGGTCATTTGTCTTGATGTGTTTCACCAGCTACATAGATACAAACATCTACATGGCTTGCACGTAGGTCTTTTGGGTGATGTGGACAATGGAGTATGAACACTGAACGAGCACCCAGGAGCAACATGGCAATACTAATTTGTCACAACCATAAAAGGAAGGCGATACCAGTGAAGCCCCCTGGTAGCACTAGCTGCTATCCAATAGCAGGGCCGCATTTGGTGGGTGTGACCTGACATCCTTGGGATGGTCTTCCCCAAACTTTTTGCCTATACCCTTCTTATTTTCAGAGGTTGTTTTTGTTGGCACTAGGGCTCTGGACACTGGACCACTGTTAACCAGTGCTAAAGTACATGTGCTCTCTCCCTAAAACATGGTAAAATTGGCCTATACCTGATTGGCACATTTAATTTGCGTACAAGTCCCTAGTATATGCTTCTATATGTACCGAGGGCCTATAAATTAAATGCTACTAGTGAGCCTGCAGCACTCAAGGACTCACAGCGGCCGGCTTCACCTTTGCAGGGGCATCCACTGTCTGAGCACCGACACACGGAGGTAAGGCCGTTTTATAAGGGAACTTGATTCCGCCGGATAGGATTATTATCCTCCAAGGCAGTAATACTTAAATCTTGTAGCAAGGCCCGATTCGGAACACGACGGGCCCAGCGTCTTTTCAATCAATGCCCCTGAGTAATTGGAGCTCTCGCTTTGGGAGGGTTTTGAGCGGGGCAATCACAGGGGATGTTTCAAGATGTTAACCTCCACAACAGGAGCAGAGTTTTGAATTATACTCCTGGGACTCGTTAAACTATATTGCTCCGTGGAGTAAACTATGTTCGGATATTTTGGGTTTTTTCGGACTGAGAAAGATTGTAGTCACGGAGGTTTTTCAGAACCATACACTTCAGTTAACCTTCGATTTTAGTTCTGACATTATAGTGCACACTCTATCCAGTTAATGAAGGCAAGATCTTGCCGTAATTACATCTTCAGTATTGATATCGATTTCGTTTCCATTTTTGCTTTATTTAGAATTGATATGTTAGAGTGTTTGCAAGATCAGCACACATGATTATTACCATATGCAAGCTGCAATTAGGCTTCCATATAGGTTAATGGAGTAACCTCACTTGTAAGCCATGGTACTATCTGTCGGGTGTCTCTACTTTTGCCTTTCAGTTGGGCGGTTTGGATATATCCACTGGCAGGAAGGTGGACACCAGTTATCATCTGTTTAGGTAAGATATTAAGACTTATAAAAAAGATGAGTTAGAAGAACATAGAAATCCTGAGATGCTACATAAAACATCAGGATATATCTAAAATTCATGTCAATTAGAATTGTGAGGCAAATGTGACACAGCTTATATTTAAATTATTTTTCTTGTCCTGTTTGTTTTTGTTTTCAGAACGTTGGTGGATACTGAATCTAAATGGGCCACCACACACCAGGCTATCCTGATTGGCCAGTATAATTTTTTATTTGGATTTGAGAATGTATTACTCACATATAGACAGAGTGACTATAAATTGATAACTACATTGGTCCTGATGAATGCCAAGGATCCCACTTTTGGGACCATTGAAGGCAGAAACATGTCGACCTTTTGACCATTGAAAAGGGTAAATATATTTTCCTCATAACCCTGGTCCTCTTTTTAATTCTTTCCCCAATGGGCCACAGAATAAAGTTTATTTGGTACCCTGGAGATAGTTTTAACCATCACTATATGTTTTTTTGCACTCTGTCCCTTACTCACCCTAATACCAACTACTCATCAAAAACACCTCAGCTCCTCTCCGCTCGGAGAGTCATAGCCCACACCATGGACCTTGCGGACCGGGTGTGAGGAGGGGACCCAATGATGAAGCATGTCATCTTGGGGTGAGTGAGGATTCTCGTCCTAAAAAAGGATTTCTTTTTCCAGTAGCAGTGTCACATTCAAACGTTCTGATACACACTCCTTTTTTGGTGAACTTACCAGACATACTTTTTTGTGAGTTTTTTCGAATTAAGGGACTAGTACGCTTCTAGTTAGGCCTATCCCTTCTGATGCCCGGTGTGAATTTTACTTATGCACAGCTTAACAGCTGAGGATCGATCTTAGATTTCTGGCCACATTACTTATGAATCTACTCTTTCCTCTTTTGAAATTAAACCTAACACATGGCAGAAAGCGCAGGCTTATCTTTCGATGACAATATGGTTCAATCGATATTGCAGACACCGAGTTTACTAGAAACAAACCCAGTACCAGCTCCCACACAGGTCGAGGAATGGGGTAAATTGTCGAACCTGAAGAGACAACACATCCGGACAATTTTGCATGCAGCTATTCCCACAGAATATTTACGAGGAAATGTGGCACCACAAGGGCTAATAGTGACTAATGCACCTAGGTTATTTCTTGAGAATTAACTTTTTAAGAAGAATTAGTCTCTAATTTTATGGAGATGTACACGGGATTGGCTTGTCCTACTTATCAATATGGCTAAAGAGACGGCCAAGTTACTGTTCATTGAGATACAACAGTTAGAATCCCAAATTAGGTGTACTATCTAATTAACAGCCTTTAAGAAAAAATTGGAGGAATTGAATAAAACTTTAACTGATACCAAGGAAGGGATCTTGAAATACAAGATTAACAAACTAAAGAAGGATATGGAGAGATTTACCCATGAGAAGGTGTACCCATACCTGGCAGAAGACTACAACTCTACATCCACGAAAAATACCAACAGGAGAGGAGCGAGAGGATGGCGTCAAGGAACTGATGAGTGGACCCCCAATTCAGATGGATGGAGTAATACAGAGGACTCTGACTCTAGTGGATTGGTTGAACCTTCGGATAGGAGATTCAGACATCCCTGAGGCAGAGAATTTTACCCGACGAACCAACCGCTTGTACCACCATCGAATCCATGGTGGCCACCACAACAGTGGGGCTATCCTATTCATCCATTCAATCCACCACCTTTTGGAGGCCAAGGCTATCAGCCTTTTTTGGACAGGGCCGAGGGAGAGGCAGTCGAAGAAGACGGAACAACAGGATTATCTAGGCGGATCGATAGGAGTCCCAGAGGACCCATGTACAATGGGACCCGGCAATCGAACAGCGAGTGACGAGGAGCATGACCAAGGACCCGTCCACCTCAGCAAGCCACATACCGACCTCATCGTGAATCTAAGCCAGAGATCATTGTTAGTGATGGAAATAGATGTCCTGAATAAAGGTCTGGGCTTCGTTCCAACACATCTGGAGATTATTTTACAACCTTTGTAGAATTGTCAGTTTTTTTCGAAGATCAGGCTTTCATTTTTCTTTGACAAGCCTGTGGAAGGAGAAACAGACAGGGATTTGAATACAGGATTGAGGAATAAATCCACATTTAATCTACCCCTCCATTTGGTTCCCCCCGAAGTAGCAACTTTTGAGAAGGCAGTCATTCGGGACTTTGAACGTCAGAAACTCCAGGCGAAACATCCATTTTGCAACATCTCCAAATCTGAAATGCAATGTCTCAGTAGTTTAGGAACCGATCCTACAATAGTTATTAAACCTGTGGACAAAGGGGGAGCCACCGTGATATTGGACCGCGAAGATTATCAGCAAGAAAGTGTTCAAAAATTGCAAAATGATAAATACTATACACCATTACAGTATGATCCAACCCCCAAACTACAGAGATTGATCAAAACCCTGGTAGAAAGGGATAAAGAAGAAGGATGGATAACGAAGAGTGAGGCCGTCTTATTGAGACCCACAAATCCTAAAATCCCTTATTTTTACATCCTTCTGAAAATTCATAAGTCAACACAATCTCCCCCTGGCAGACCTATTGTGTCCGGATTAGGTTCCCTACTGGAGCCTCTTTTGCAATTTGTAGATTACTTTCTACGACCCATGGTTTCAGAGATGCCATCATATCTTCAGCACACAAAACATAGACTCAACACACTGACGGACATTCCTGGTTTCAAATGATGTGGAATCACTTTACACCAATATTCCTCAAAATGACTCTTAAAACTATAAAGAGACTACTTGATCTGAAGACACGGGAAGACATGACACCCACCTCCTTTGTGATGGACTGCGCAACACTGGCGATGAAAGAAAACCTTTTCCAGTATGAAGACAAGCTATACTGGCAGACCACCGGTACTTCTATGGGGTGTACATTTTCCCCCAGCATGGCAAATCTTTACATGCATGACTTTGAATGTACACATATCTATCCTCCTCAGAATCCCTATATTGAAGATCTGAAGGTTTGGAAGAGGTACATAGATGATGTTCTGGTTGTTTGGGATGGCGACCAAGAAACTATGTGCCTTTTCAGATTGGCTAAATTCTAAAAGTCCTCATCTTCGCTTCACATGTGAATCTAGCAAAGATTCTTTGCCATTCTTAGATCTTCTTCTGTATCCTAAAGACGGAGCTGTTTAATATGAACTCTACATATAACCTATTGCCCGCAATTCCCTTCTCACCTATAACAGCTTCCACCCAAGGGCCTTGAGAGACAACTTACCAGTGGGACAATTTTTGAGGCTCAGAAGGAACTGTACTGAGATCGAAAAATTTAAGAACCATGCATATATGTTGAGCGCTCATTTATCGGACAGAGCCTATCCCCGTGAGATCATCAAGAGAGCGGCAAAGAGAGCACGAAACAATAATAGAGAAGCTCTATTGGAGACTCATATGAAACAAAAATCAGACTGGCTTGTCTGCGTAAGCACATATAGTCATCTGACGAACACAATCAAAAGACCAGTGAACAGGAATTGGTCCATTTTGATTATAGGAGGGAAGAAGTTAACCAAGCCCCTATTTGCCCTGAAACGAAGCAAAAACATAAGAGACATGATCGTTCATACTCGACCTTGGTCTGAACAAAACCAAATGCTTCAAACAACATTATGGACCCTGCCACCTGTTAAAGGTCACTTTCCGTGTGGTACATGTTCGGTTTGTCCTTACACTCTTACGACATCTGAAATAGAACTGGGTTTACAAACACCATGGAAACTCCATAAATGTAAATCCAGTACTTGTATAGCGCACAAATCACCCCCGAAGGGGTATCTCGGCGCTGGGGGCCGTTGGGAAGATTAAGCGAGCTATTGCCCAGAGTCGCAGGGTGCTGGGCAGACCCCTGCCGCCGGAGCCAGGGATCGAACCGTGATCCCCAGCGTCCAAACATACCAACTGCAATACAGAAGGAGTGATCTATCTATTAAGATGTCCGTGTAGATTAAACTACATAGGTATGACCACACGTAAAGTGAGGACTAGAATCATTGAACATCGTAGCTCGGTGAGATGCAAGAAGTCGAATACGAAACTTACAAGACACTTTTTCGAACATGCACACACCGAGAATGATATCACCTGGGTGGTCATTGATAAGCCTAACTACTCACCTGCCATGGGCTCCTTAGAGACAGTGCTTTTCTTAAGGAAACAACAATGGGTTTTTAGGCTCAGAAGTGACAGATATGGGCTTAATCTGATGACATAACCTGGGCGAGTTTAGGACGGTGACTGCCCAGGAGTTATGTCCCGTCACTCAGTTAAGATGCAACATTAGGGATATAACACTAAGGG
>CAWUFW010032653.1:0-13525 GCA_963921515.1 Calotriton arnoldi | reverse complement strand
TTAGTTTCCTTATAAGGAAAACTTTAAGGATCTACACAAATGACCCCTTGCTGAATTCAGGAATTTTGTCTACTTTTCAGAAATGGGCTGGCTTTTCAGGATCCATTATTGGTTTCATACCCATTTCTACCATTAACTGGAAGGAGGTTGAAAGCACAAAAAATAGCAAAAATAGGCTATGTCCCAGAAAAATGCCAAAACTGTGTAAAAAAAAGTTGGTTTTCTGACAAAAGTCTGCTTGTCCCTGAAAGCTGGGAAGATGGTGATTTCAGCACCACAACCCCTTTTTGATGCCATTTGCAGGGAAAAAAACGAGCCGCTTTCATCTGTAGCCCTTTTTTCGCATTTTCCCAAAAAAAACAAAATTTGGCTGTATTTTGGCTAATTTCTGGGTCCCCTCAGGGAATCCACAAACCCTGGGTACTTTTACAATCCCCATGATGTTAGAAAAAAGGGGACGCAAGTTGGCGTGGATACCTTATGTGGTCAGAGAGTTACAGGGGCCTCCAGCGCTGCACTACCCCAAATAGCCAAAAAAGGCTAGGCACAGGGGGAAAAGGCCTGGCAGCGAAAGGGGTTAAGAGACTGGAGTGGGCCTTGAACTGGGGTTTCTGGAGTAGGATGACTGGTTTTCTGTCTTTAATTAGTTTTTAAACAATGCTTCAGAACTTAGGTTAAATGTTAAAAGGAAGCGTTCGTTTTATTCAGGCCTTTGGTTTTAATGTTTGCTGGAAGCACAATTTATTCTGCCATACGTGAGGAGAACATTACTGGAGTTCTTTAACTAGCCTTCACATTATTTATCTTCAAACCTAACACGTGGCATGAGAAAGAAATATGCCGGGCTTTTGACCCTGACTTCACCTTTTAATTAATTCTCAGAAGAGTGAACAAGTTTCAGTCTAAGAAGACACTGCGTGTTGAAAGGTCACGCCTGCGTCTGACAGATTCAGGAACAGCTGAAAAAGACAGCTGATTCAAAAAGCTTTTTTATTTAATCTTCTCAGCTAAGGAAAGCAATTACTGAAAAGTATTTCCAGTTTTCAAACGAAGGAAAATATATTCTGACTTCTTTCCTTTTTCTCTTTAAATAGAAATTTACCTCTGACACGATAACCTTTTCTCACAGAATGTTTTATATTAGCTACATAGTTTAACACTAACCTGATTAGTGAGGGAATGTAGTTCCGACGAAGCTAACCCCGATTTTATCGCAACTACCCTAACTGACTTCCACGACGCTGGGAAAACAGGTGCTCTTCAAATTATTTCTTCAGTGAAGTGCGCAGTGGAATGTTGAAGCACACTTCACCAGATGTCATGAAACCTAAAAGACTAGACTGCTAACAGTGGTGTGCTGTCGCAGTATGTGCATGTTGGCAGCCATCTTGGAGTTCCATCGGTGCCAACAAGCACTCCAGCTTGAGGGATTATCTGACTTTTGGTAAGTTTGTAGGGGGAAAATGGTAGCCAGCATAGAGTTAGAAGGAGGAAACCTCCCGTGAGTCCTGACAGTACCCCCTCCCAACGGGGTTTCCTCCGGTCGTGGTTTGGCAGGGAATTTGGCATGAAAGGCTCTAATTAAACGGGGGCATGGACATTAGTACTCTTTTCCCAGGAACGTTCATCAGGTCCATAACCTTGCCAATCAATGAGGTAGAAAATTTCATTGCGGATGAGTTTTGAGTCCAAAATTCGTTTAACTTCGTACTCCGCCTCACCATTAACCATCAGAGGATCAGGAGGGGAAACCCTACGCAACCCCGGTTGAATTGGTTTAAGGAGAGAAACATGAAATACTGGATGAATTTTGGTAGAACCAGGAAGAGATAGTTGATAAGTGACTGGATTTATGACCTTCTCAATTGGATAAGGACCCATAAAACGAGGCTGAAATTTACGGGGACCTTTGAGTCTGAGATTTTTGTACTCAACCAGACTAAGTCTCCTACATGAAGCTCAGGTTCTTTTTTACGTTTTCGGTCAGCGAAGTGTTTGTAACGATCCTTCGCGATCGACAAATTCTGGGTTACTGAGTGATGAATTTTAGTTAACTGTCGGGCGATATCTTGAACAGCAGGAACATTAATATCATCAAAATTAGCATGAGAATTGGGATGTCTGCCTGAGTTTATAAAGAAAGGGAGTGGCCAGTGGATACATTTAGAGCATTATTGTGAGCATACTCCGCAGTCCATAAGTGGTCAGGCCAGTCACCCTCCTCATCTAACAAATAAAGTCTGAGGTGTTGTTCTAGGTCTTGGTTAATGCGTTCAGTCTGACCATCAGTTTCTGGGTGAAAACTGGTGGAATAACGATGGTCAATATTAAGGCCTTTGATGTAAGCCTTCCAAAATCGTGATAGGAACTGAGAGCCCCTGTCTGAAACGAGGACCCTAGGAATCCCATGAAGGCGAATAACATGTTGATTGAAAAGTTGGGACAATTGTTTAGCAGTGGGTGTACCTTTGAAGGGTATATAATGTGCCATCTTACTAAAAGTGTCGACAACTACAAGAATGGTATCATACCCATGGGAAGAAGGTAGATCAACAATCAAATCTAAGGAGACTGTGTGCCAAGGATATGGGGGGTTGGCATGGGTTGTAGGAGACCTTTAGGAGCTTGCCTGTCCGATTTTCCCCGTGCACAAATTTCACAGCCTAACACATATTGACGGACGTCTCGGCACATGTATGGCCACCAGAAACGACGTTTGAGTAATTCTTCGGTTTTCACAACACCTTTGTGGCCAGCCAGAGGGTTGTCGTGACATTCCTGCATTGCCTTCAGCTGAAGCTCCTTGGTGGGTAAATACAGGGTGGTACCTAAATAGGGGAGGCCATTGCGAATGAAACGTTGTGGATCTTCTGTGGCCCAGTTCTCCATTTCAAGGTCGGTCATCAAATTTCGAACGTGATGTTCAAAGGGTTCTAAGGAGATAGTTCCAATGAATTTTCCATCAGGTATGATTTGCTGGTTTTCAATGACTGAAGTTTGATTTTCTGTGTCGAGTCTAGAGAGGACATCAGCCTTTCCATTCTTGGATCCGGGACGAAAAGTGATAACAAAATCAAAGTCCGCGAAGTAAAGAGACCAACGCAGCTGACGTGGTGTGAGAGTTCGAGCAGATCGCAAAATTTTAGGTTGCGGTGGTCCGTAAACACCGTTACGGTGTGTTTTGCCCCCATTAAGTAATGCCTCCAATCTTTGAAGGCATCTTTGATTGCCAGGAGTTCTTTTTCTGTAATCGTATAGTTGCATTCCGCAGGGTTGAGTTTGCGGGACCGATATGCCACCGGGTGTAACTGTCCCGTGTCCTTGTGCCTCTGAGAAAGTATCCCTCCGATGGCTAGGTCCGATGCGTCTGTCTCCAAATAAAAAGGCTCAGAGGGATCTGCATGAAGCAACACCGGTGCTGTGGTGAAACTGTCCTTCATCAACTGAAAAGCTTCTTCTGCTTCTTCTGACCATTGGAACGGAACTCCCTTCTTCAGAAGACGAGTCAGCGGAAGTATCTTATTGGAGAATCCATTAATGAATCGTCTGTAAAAATTAGAGAATCCGATAAAGCTTTGAACCTCTTTGATACTGGTAGGAGATTTCCAGTCTGTTATCGCCTTCACTTTTTGCTCATCCATTCGAACTCCTGCAGGTGATAACACAAAACCTAGGAATTCTACTGTATCTGTGTTGAAGAGGCATTTCTCCAATTTAACGTATAGAGAGTTCTCTCGTAGACGTTGTAAAACTGCTCTGACCTGGTCGTGATGTTCTTCAACCGTGTTGGAATAAATCAGGATGTCATCTATGTAGACTATAGCGCATCGGTCAATGAATTCACTTAAAACATCATTGATAAAGTACTGGAAGGCCGCTAGTGCGTTACAGAGACCATATGGCATCACAAGATACTCATAAAGGCCAAATTTGGTCCTGAACGCAGTCTTCCACTCGTCGCCTTCCCGGAGTCTAATCAAGTGGTACGCTCCTCGTAGGTCTAGGCGAGTGTATATCTTTGCTTCCTTCACTTGATCAATTAGTACTGAAATGAGAGGCAATGGATAACGATTCTTCACAGTTATCCTGTTAATCGCTCTAAAGTCAATACAAGTCCTGAGATCTCCCCTTTTTTCGGCACGAAAAAAAGTGGGGAAGAGACAGGGGACTGCGACGGTCGGATAAATCCGTTCTCCAGATTCTTAGCTAGGTATTCCTTCAAATGGATGTTTTCCTTCTCCGTTAATGCGTAAACTCTGCTGCATGGTAGATTAGCCCCTGGTTCTAGATCAATTTTGCAGTCATAGGGCCTGTGGGGGGTAACGTCTCTGCCTTAATCTCATCAAAGACGTCTGCAAAGTCTTGGTATTCATCTGGTATCATGGTAGTTTGGATCACACATACCGAACCTCCACCTTCACACAATTGGGTGGCAGCGCAGATTACAGAAGAATGTGTCTGGTCGTCGAAACAATTTTTGGTGCAGTAGTCTGAATTTAATTGAATAGTTCGGGCTCCCCAATCAATTAACGGGTTGTGTTCCGTTAGCCATGGTAGACCTAGAATCAGTTGAAATTGGGGGCGTCTATTAAATTAAATTGCAAGGTCTCTTGGTGTCCTTCGACAGTAGTCATGTGTACCAATTCAGTATGACTGGTTATGGGCCCTGAAGTTAAATCCGTACCATCCACCGCTCTGACCTTCTCACTTTTCTCCTTCTTGATAGCTTGTAAACCGATCAGGCTAGCGAATTTGTGGTCGCAGAAATTACCTGTTGCCCCAGAATCTACCATGACGATGATTCCTGTCAAAACCACATCTCTAAACCTTAAAGTCACAGTCATAACCAAATGGGGAGAGGAGACTTGTAGTGTGTTTGCCAATTGGTGATTTGTTGGAGTCGTTTTTCCATTCGCATCCACAGGTCCAACTCCCCTTACCTGTGGTGCCTCTAGTTTTCCTTCTCCTTAGCAGGCAACTTTGGTCTTTTTAAGCAATTCTTGACAAAATGTCCACTTCCTCCACAATATAGGCACAGTTTGTTCAGCCTTCTCTTTTCTTTTTCTTCTTTAGAGAGTGGACCTCTGACTACACCGATTTGCATGGGTTCAATTCCCGAAGAACTCTCTACTGTCCGTGTGGATTCTGTTTTGACACGGTCAAAACGAGGAACACTTGGTCTAAGCTCCTTCCGCCGTTCTCCTTTCCGCTCACTTTGCCGATAATCGATCTCTAAGGTTAAATCCACTAAGGCAGAGATATCGGTGGGTCGATTAGGGATTTGAGATAGAGCGTCCTTCAGTTCCTCTCGCAATCCTCTATAGAATACTGCTGCTCTTTTATCCTCGGGCCAGTTGGTCTCGACCACTAGTTTATTAAATTGGGCTAGGTAAGACACGAGTTCTCGGTTTCCTTGCTTTAACTCCAACAGTTCGTTGTCTGAAGCTTGAGATGCTGTTCTTCTATCAAAAATTCAGAGAAATTCCTTCTTGAAGTCATCTAAACTGTACAAAATTGGGTCATCCTTGGTTACTAGTGGCATGGACCATGAGGCGGCGTCCCCACTAAGGTAGGACAAGATAAACGCCACTCGGGATTGAGCATCGGGGAAGATCGTTGGACGGCACATAAAATGCAGAGAGCATTGGGTCAAAAAAATTGCGCTTTCTGCGGGTCTCCATTGAATCGCTCTGGAGGGGCAAGAGGAATTACTGGGGATAATGAGTGGATTACTTGTGTGGGGGCAAAGGATGAAGTGCTGATGTTAGGACTCTGGGTTTCAAAGGATGTGGTGCTTGGCCTAGATCCCAAAGCTGGTGTTCCCGTTTTAAAGGTTATTATCTCCTGTCTTAGTATTTTATTTTCCTCTCTGACTGCCTCTAAGTCCCTTTGTATATTACTCAAAATCTCGCCCAAATTTTTTAAATCAAGTCCTTCTGCCATTCTGCTCAGGTGCTTGTACCAACGTGGGCACTTCACTCTGTCAGGGTCTAAATACTTATTGCTGTCTGAACCACACAGGAGCAGAATGACGCTAGGTCCCAATACCCTTCTCAGAACCAACCCTGCTAGGTCTTTTAGTATTCCATTGCAGGTAAGTTCTAAGGGGGAAAAGGGGTTGGGGACAGAGAAGAGACTGCTCCAATATTCTGCCTGTTCAGCTACGTCTTCTTCTTCTTCTTACTGGACTGCAACATTAACATGTAAAAACCTTTATTTACTGTGCCTTTTAACTTACTGTTTTTTCTATGGTGTATAAATAACTTATCTTACCAGAATGTTTACTGAAGCTTACTTCTCTTCTACTTCTCATGTATTGTTTGCTAGGTTGTATGAGAAGTCTTCACTCAGATCTCTTTCCTTTTCGTTCTCAGGTACAATCTGCACTTGATCCTGCTATTCCTTAATGTAAGAAAGATAAGGTAAGTATTTATTTCTGTATTCCTAATTTACGTATTATTTGGGTTTCTCTTTCTTTCTATTAACTCACTGTTAAGAGACTGGAGTGGGCCTTGAACTGGGGTTTCTGGAGTAGGATGACTGGTTTTCTGTCTTTAATTAGTTTTTAAACAATGCTTCAGAACTTAGGTTAAATGTTAAAAGGAAGCGTTCGTTTTATTCAGGCCTTTGGTTTTATGTTTGCTGGAAGCACAATTTATTCTGCCATACGTGAGGAGAACATTACTGGAGTTCTTTAACTAGCCTTCACATTATTTATCTTCAAACCTAACACATGGCATGAGAAAGAAATATGCCGGGCTTTTGACCCTGACTTCACCTTTTAATTAATTCTCAGAAGAGTGAACAAGTTTCAGTCTAAGAAGACACTGCGTGTTGAAAGGTCACGCCTGCGTCTGACAGATTCTGGAACAGCTGAAAAAGACAGCTGATTCAAAAAGCTTTTTATTTAATCTTCTCAGCTAAGGAAAGCAATTACTGAAAAGTATTTCCAGTTTTCAAACGAAGGAAAATATATTCTGACTTCGTTTCCTTTTTCTCTTTAAATAGAAATTTACCTCTGACACGATAACCTTTTCTCACAGAATGTTTTATATTAGCTACATAGTTTAACACTAACCTGATTAGTGAGGGAATGTAGTTCCGACGAAGCTAACCCCGATTTTATCGCAACTACCCTAACTGACTTCCACGACGCTGGGAAAACAGGTGCTCTTCAAATTATTTCTTCAGTGAAGTGCGCAGTGGAATGTTGAAGCACACTTCACCAGATGTCATGAAACCTAAAAGACTAGACTGCTAACAGCGGTGTGCTGTCGCAGTATGTGCATGTTGGCAGCCATCTTGGAGTTCCATCGGTGCCAACAAGCACTCCAGCTTGAGGGATTATCTGACTTTTGGTAAGTTTGTAGGGGGAAAATGGTAGCCAGCATAGAGTTAGAAGGAGGAAACCTCCTGTGAGTCCTGACACTTTGACTGCTGTTACCTGCTTTCTCGACTGGAGTGGCTTCTTTCTGCCATAATACGGCATGATTTTCATTTGGAACAGTAAAGCGGCGATGTCGCTACGAAGCCCTGGCCACCTGGAAGGGCGCCTTTTCTCGCCATGAGTCATATGGATATATATATATTCAGAAACACGAAGGATGCCGCACTTCCAGAGATTGGTTTCAGGAGTTGGCTTTATTTTCACCACGACTGGTGGTAGTGGTGGTGAAAATAAAGCAAGCTCTGGAACCTGTCTCTGGAGTGCGTACCTTCTGTGGCCTGAACTTAAAGATCGGAGTAAGGATTCTACCCGCTGCTGCCTGCACCAGGCATTGAGCGTGCTGAGCATTGGGAATTAATTGTTATATATATATATATATATATATATATATATATATATATATATATATATATATAAATATTTATTTACAGAGATATTTCTCAGTGCTGAAATTATGAGACTGTGAAAGAACTATAGTGAGTCTCTTTGAAGTTACCTGAAAGGCAGTAAAGTGTGGTACTGCTGCAGAGTACAAAAAAATTCTGCTGATAGAGATATCTGACTTTTGTGTAGTGGCAGTTTTGACGCCATAAGGGGTATGCTGAAACGAACAGATAGAGTGTTATGTAGACAGCTAAGTGGATTAGTAAAGCCACGAGTAGAAACACTTGTAACAGACTAAATGTATGTGAGAGAGGGGCTATGGAGAGATGAGGGCGCACGTTTGCAAGGATGGTAGTGGGCGCATCAAAGGAGGTCATAGTGTGCAAGTGTAAAGCACACGTTCACCCGTGAGGCATCTTGGCGCCAAAATGATGGTCGCACTGGCTCCCACTAGCGCTAAAAAGGCTGCGATGATGGGTATGTGGCAAGGTAAAGTAATACTGTCTTTTTCTCTCTTTCTTAGTCTTTTGGAGAGCCGATACAGATTTCGCAAGGTAAGGCAGACTTCGCCATTATTGACTTCAACACTTCACTCACGCACACACCCACCTACACTTTAAAACCAACAACCTATCTGCCTTCTAGGTAGGATAGTGATAAAAGGATGGATTTAGGCACTAGCAGAGATGGCATATTCGCTTTGGATTGAATGCCGCCCAGGCCCCAAATCTCGGTCCTGGAGTCCAGCTCTGAGGCAGGATCAGAGACTGAGACAGCAGATACTGAGACAGCATCTGAGTGGGAGAGGACAATGGAGCCGAATCTGGGAGTGACTTTTCAGCCGGCGCAGTTCCATCGGGATGCACTCACCGTCCAGCGATTCTGAAGGAGACGATGTGAGGTCGTGCCAGTGCCTTTGCCAGCTAGTCAGGGCCTGTGCAGCAGGACACCCGTAACAGGTTAGAGCATGGGTACTCACAAACTTTTCTCTCGGGGGCCAAATTTACAGCGTGGCCTAGTGGCCGAGGGCCGCACCGTGGGGAGGCGGGGCCATTGGGGAGGGGGCGGGGCTAGAGTAAAACAAAACTGTGACCATGAGGTGGAACACAGGCCCCAGCAGCGGACGCCTTCGGCCCACTGAGCCACCGGACCTCGGCATACACATCTCTCTCTCTCTCTCTCCCTCCCTCTCTCTGTCTCCCTCCCTCTCTCTCTCCTCACTCTCTCTCTCTGTCTCCCTCCCTCTGTCTCCCTCCCTCTGTCTCCCTCCCTCTGTCTCCCTCCCTCTGTCGCCCTCCTCCCTCTGCCTGTCGCCCTCCTCCCTCTGTCTGTCTCCCTCTGTCTGTCTCCCTCTGTCCTTGTCTCCCTCTGTCTGTCTCCCTCTGTCTGTCTCCCTCTGTCTGTCTCCTCCTCTGTCTCCCTCTGTCTCCCCCTCTGTCTCCCTCTCTGTCTGGCACCCTCTGGCCTGTCTCCCTCTCCGCTCTCCCTCCCTCTGTCTCCCTCCCCCTCTGTCTCCCTCCCTCTGTCTCCCTCCCTCTGTCTCCCTCCCTCTGTCTCCCTCTCTGTCTCCCTCTCTGTCTCCCTCTCTGTCTCCCTCTCTGTCTCCCTCTCTGTCTCCCTCTCTGTCTCCCTCTCTCTGTCTCCCTCTCTGGCTCCCTCTCTGTCTCCCTCTGTCCCTGTCTCCCTCTGTCTGTCTCCCTTTGTCTGTCTCCCCTTTGTCTGTCTCCCCTTGTGTCTGTCTCCCTTTGTCTGTCTCCCTCTGTCTTTTCTCCCTCTGTCTTTTCCTCCCTCTGTCTGTCTCCCTCTGTCTGTCTCTCTCTGTCTCCCTCCCTCCTCCTCTCTGTCTCCCTCTGTCTCCCTCTCTCTCGGTCTGTCTCCCTCTGTCTCCCCCTCTGTCTCCCCCTCTGTCTCTCCCTCTGTCTCTCCCTCTGTCTCTCCCCTCTGTCTCTCCCCTCTGTCTCTCCCTCTGTCTCTCCCTCTGTCCCTCCCTCTGTCTCTCCTCTCTCGTCTCTCCCTCTGTCTCTCTGTCTCCCTCTGTCTCCCTCTCTCTCTGTCTCTATGTCTCCCTCTCTCTGTCTCCCTCTCTGTCTGTCTCCCTCTCTCTGCCTGTCTCCCTCTCTCTGTCTGTCTCCCTCTCTGTCTGTCTCCCTCTCTGTCTGTCTCCCTCTCTCTGTCTGTCTCCTCTCTCTGTCTGTCTCCCTCTCTGTCTGTCTCCCCTCTCTCTGCCCTCCCCTCTCTGCCCAAGTCTCCCTCTCTGTCTGTCTCCCTCTCTGTCTGTCTCCCTCTCTGTCTGTCTCCCTCTCTGTCTGTCTCCCTCTCTGTCTGTCCCCCTCTCTGTCTGTCTCCCTCTCTGTCTGTCTCTCCCTCTCTGCCTGTCTCCCTCTCTGCCTGTCTCCCTCTCTGTCTGTCTCCCTCTCTGTCTGTCTCTCCCTCTTCTGTCTGTCTCCCTCTCTGTCTGTCTCCTCTCTGTCTGTCTCCCTCTCTGTCTTGTCTCCCTCTCTGTCTCCCTCTCTGTCTGTCTCCCTCTCTGTCTGTCTCCCTCTCCCTCTCTCTCTGTCTCTCCCTCTCTCTCTGTCTCCCTCTCTCTCTGTCTCCCTCTCTCTCTGTCTCCCTCTCTCTCTGTCTCCCTCTGTCTCTCTCTCTCTCTCTCTGTCTCTCTCTCTCTCTCTCTCTGTCTCTCTCTCTCTCTCTCTGTCTCCCTCTCTCCGTCTCTCTCTCTCTCTCTCTGTCTCCCTCTCTCTGTCTCCCTCTCTCTGTCTCCCTCCCTCTGTCTCCCTCTCTCTCTGTCTCCCTCTCTCTCCGTCTCCCTCTCCCTCTGTCTCCCTCTCTCTCTGTCTCCCTCTCTCTCTGTCTCCCTCCCAGGCCTGGAGGCTCCCTGGCATTGGCTCAACTTCCTCTGGACTACAGGCTGGCAGGAAACATCACATCACAGGCTCTTAACCCACACCTCACCCGGCCTCTCACTCCCTGGGCCGCCCTCTGTCACCCTCTGCCATCTCTACCCGGCTCTCACTCCGCTGCCGCCCTCCTCGTCACCCCACCCAGCTCTCACTCCCTGCCCTCTGTCACCTTACCCGGCTCTCACTCCCCGCTGCCCTCCGCTCACCTCACCCGGCTCTCACCTCCCTGCTGCCCCCCGGCTCTCACTCCCTGCTGCCCTCCGTCACCTCACCCGCTCTCACTCCCTGCCCTCTGTCACCTTACCCGGCGCGTCTCTCCACTCCCTGGGCTGCCCTCCGCTCACCTCACCTTGGCTCTCTCCTCCCTGCTGCCCCCCGGCTCTCACTCCCTGGCTGCCCTCCGTCACCTCACCCGGCACTCACTCCCTGCTGCCCTCTGTCACCTCACCCGGCTCTCATTCCCTGCAACCCTCCGTCACCTTACTCCGCCTCTCACTTCCTGCAACCCTCTGTCACCTCATCCGACTCTCACTCTCCCTGCTGCCCTCCGTCACCCTCTGCCATTCAAGCAATCTCGGCTCTCACTCCCCTGCTGCCCTCCGTCACCTCACCCGGCCTCCCACTCGCTGCTGCCCTCTGTCACCTCTCTGCCATCTCACCCGGCTCTCCTCCCTGCCCCTCTGTCCCCTTAACCGGCTCTCACTCCCTGCTGCCCTCCGTCACCTCACCCGGCTCTCACTCCCTGCTGCCCTAGTGTCACCTCACCTGGCTCTCACTCCCTGCCCTCTGTCACCTCACACCCGGCTCTCACTCCCTGCCCTCTGTCACCCTCTGTCACCTTACCTCGGCTCTCACTCCCTGCTGCCTCCGCCACCCCACCCGGCTCTCACTCCCTGCTGCCCTCTGTCACCTCACCCGGCTCTCACTCCCTACTGCCCTCTGTCACCTCCCCACCCGCCCCTCACTCCCTACTGCCCTCTGTCACCTCACCCGGCTCTCACTCCCTACTGCCCCTCTGGCCACCCCACCCGGCTCTCTACTTCCTGCAACCCTCTGTCACCTCACTCCGGCTCTCACTTCCTGCAACCCTCCGTCACCTCACCCGGCTCTCACTGCCTGCAACCCTCTGTCACCCTCGTTCGGCTCTCACCCACTGCTGCCCCTCACGTCACCCTCTGCCATCTCACCCAGCTCTCACTCCCCCTGCTGCCCTCCGTCACCTCACCCGGCTCTCACTCCCTGCTGCCCTCTGTCACCTCACCCGGCTCTCACTCCCTGCCCTCTGTCACCCTCCGTCACCTCACCCGGCTCTCACTCCCTGCCCTCTGTCACCTCACCCGGCTCTCACTCCCTGCCCTCTGTCACCTCACCCGGCTCTCCTCACTCCCTGCAACCTCTCTGTCCCCTCACCCGGCTCTCACTCCCTGCGGCCCTCTGTCACCTCACCCGGCTCTCACTCCCTGCAACCCTCTGTCACCTCCCACCCGGCTCTCACTCCCTGCTGCCCTCTGTCACCCTCTGCCATCTCACCCGGCTCTCACTCCCTGAAACCCTCTGTCACCTCACCCGGCTCTCACTCCCTGCTGCCCTCTTGTCACCCCTCTGCCATCTCACCCGGCTCACTC
Source organism: Calotriton arnoldi (assembly GCA_963921515.1). Classification (NCBI taxonomy): domain Eukaryota; kingdom Metazoa; phylum Chordata; class Amphibia; order Caudata; family Salamandridae; genus Calotriton; species Calotriton arnoldi. Next base: position 1,169 of record CAWUFW010032653.1, on the reverse strand, counting down.
CTTGCCCCCTTCTGTCACCTCACCCGGCTCTCACTCCCTCCCCTCTGTCACCTCACCCGGCTCTCACTCCCTCCCCTCTGTCACCTCACCCGGCTCTCACTCCCAAGCTGCCCTCTGGGTCACCTCACCCGGCTCTCACTCCCTGCTGCCCTCTGTCACCTCACCCGGCTCTCACTCCCTGCAACCTCTGTCACCTCACCCGGCTCTCACTCCCTGCTGCCCCTCTGTCACCCTCTCTGCCATCTCACCCGGGCTCTCACTCCCTGCTGCCCTCCGTCACCTCACCCGGCTCTCACTCCCTGCTGCCCTCTGTAACCCTCTGCCATCTCACCCGGCTCTCCTCCCTGCTGCCCTCTTGTAACCCTCTGCCATCTCACCCGGCTCTCACTCCCTGCTGCCCTCCGCCACCTCACCCGGCTCTCACTCCCTGCCGCGCCTCTGTAACCTCTCTCTGCCATCTCACCCGGCTCTCACTCCCTGCTGCCCTCTGTAACCCTCTGCCATCTCACCCTGGCTCTCCCTCCCTGCTGCCCTCCGTCACCTCACCCGGCTCTCACCCCATGCTGCCCTCCGTCACCTCACCCGGCTCTCCGCCCTGCTGTCCTCCGTCACCTCACCTCGGCCCACGCCTCTGCTGTCCTCTATCATTCTCTGTCACCTCACCGCGCGCAGTGTGTGCAGCCCAGGCTGAGGACAGCCTCCCGGGCACACACACAGCCGCACCCGAGGCACTTCACAGGTCTTTAAAAGACCATTTGCAGTGATAACGAGGCTTTGTTGTATTTCAACTCTTCTTAGCGCCCCAGCAGCTCCACTCGGACTATTGCTGGAATCGCCCGGCCCCCATAGAGCAGAGTCTGTGTTTGCTGACACACTGTGAAAAAAAACCAAAAACACAGGTACGTATGTCTGCAAGGTCTCGCGGGCCGCCAAGGAAGGCTTGCCGGGCCGCTGGCGGCTCCGCGGGCCGTACTGACGAGTACCCGTGGGTTAGGAGCAGCCCAGGAGTGCAGGCATGTGCGGCCGCAAGCACAGACGGAGTGCTGTCTTGGCAGCCTCCCCAATTTAGTTCAGCCACAAAATCCCGCCTCTTCTCACTGGTGACGCTGGATGTAAAGTAGATACGGCAAATTTTTGCCAATTGACTACTTCCATCTCATCTCTGGTGT
>CAWUFW010032652.1:0-13528 GCA_963921515.1 Calotriton arnoldi | reverse complement strand
TCTTCGTTGTCCGTGCTCTGCGTCCGTGTTACCGCCTCTCTTTCACGTGCGGTGTCTCTTAGCCGTGGGAGCCGTTTGTTTGCGGCATCGTAATTTATACGCCGGGCGGGACGTGTTTCGTCGGACGGTGTGTGTCAGTTGGGCTGCGCCGCTACGTGTACGGGCGCACTTTGATGGCGGACGGTGTTGCTGGCTTGCCGGCGGTGTTTGGCCTACTTTTCGCATCGTAATTGGACGGGCGTGTGGACTGCTGCGTGCCGGCGGTAACTGGTGGTTTTTGCATCCGCCAGCACGGCGGTTGTGCTTCCGCCCGCCATCGTAATGAGCCCCTAGATTCCCGAAAGGCCATAATATGGATGAGGAACTGGCAACACATCTACATGAAATGTAAATGGCCCTGATGTTCATGATCGAGACTATTGTTACGTACACCTCACATAAGAGATTATTAGAAATGTACAGAACATAATTTTTGTGAGATGTATAGTATTTTAAACTATTTTCTTATCTTGTGTTTTCTTCTCCCTTTTCCATATAGGAGGAAAGGAAGGGAACCATTTTTCACAAGTCACATCACAGGCTCCCTACCCTTTTCTTCGTCAACGTCGTTGGTAATCACCCTGCACAAGATAAGAAATATTTTATAAACACTATTTTTCACTTTGGATACTATTATTTAGCAACTCTTGTTTTGGTTTTTTGTTTCTTCTATTTATGAACACTTGTACATAGACTAACTTAAATTGAATAATCTAACTCCCATCCAACTTTGGGGAAATTAGTATATACTTTGGTCAATGGTAAGCTAATAATGGTATATACTACGTTGCTAGTTTGAAATGGCACAAGTCCGAATGAATAAATCTACTAGGTTCGTTTAACATAGGTATAAAAACGGCACTAGTCCGAATTAATTTCTGTGACAAACGTAGAAAATTGTTACATTAGAGTAGATCACGGCATTAGACCGTTGGTACCAATGTATTATACAATATACCTATGTTATATATACAACGTTTTTAATTACGTTTTATTAATTACGTTTTTTAATTACGTTTTTTAATTATGTATGCAGTTTGTAACTTGCATACAAATGATACATAATCTGAAAATTTAAGCCGGCACAGACATGGAAAAATGACATACTTGGTTAGATTTGTGTCTGAAATGCTTATGAATTATACCGTTACAAAATGGCCACCATGATAACCTTGACAAACAAAGCTTATGTACGTTGAGTCCTATGTCTATGTTTATTTCATGTTATTTGTACACGTCTCTCACAGAGCAACTTTATCGTGTGAACAAGACAATTCTGTCGAAACGCGTAACGGTTGAATAAACTTATGATAATTATCCTCGACCTCTGTGAGTGCGATTTACTTACTTTAAAACTTTGGATTATCACAACCGGCATGGGTTCGCCGGTAACACAGCGCACCTCCTGTCTACGGGAGTGATCTCAGAAGGACCCGACTTGGAGTGGATATATATATATATATATATATATATATATATACCAAACAACGACTCTCCTTCCAGAGGTCACAGGGCCGTAGAGGGGTGGCGCGATGCCGGCGGAGAAAACCGGTAACTCAATATTCATCAACAGCGGGGTTGCCAATCGCGCTCTCGGGTTAACGCACAAAACCAAGCAGAACTCCAGAGTTAGAAATGGGGGTTTATTATTGTCATAAACCCTCCGTGACGCGTTTCGACTCCGTAGAGTCTTGATCACACAGTGAGGCAACCAAAAAGCAGTTGTTTTCATACACTTCCTGTAGCTACTAGACACAGAAAACGGACATTTTTTCACACGTGATATTGTACATCAAATTACATGGTCGCCATTTGTAAATGGTAAAACAAATTACGGCTTGTTGCAAAATTTCTTGAACAGAACACAAAGTGTGTGGGACCATGTTTCACCTCAAGCACACTAGCTTATGTATGTGTGTATACTGTGTGTGTTGTCAGTCCCATTAGTTTATACTGAGACATGCTGGTCTATGTAGTTCAGTCGGTAATACAGGTTGTCTAGTGGCTTGTGCAGTCCTGGCTGAATTTAAATCTAAGTTGAAGTAACGTAATGAGCGCATTGTGCGTGTTGATGCCGCTCGTAATAGTCATCCCCAATGTAATGGGAACAGTGCGAACAAAACTGGATAGTTTTGGTAATAATACCTCCCAGATATCACTGCTTATGATAATCCCCTGATTAGTGGGGTTAGACTACAATGCTACTAGGCTCTTAAAGTGCGGTTCGACTGAACTGCACAGCCCGTGCGATACAAGCATCTCTGTGTTATGCTGTTTGTAACTGATTCAGAAGACGCTATCATATCTGTGTATCTATTAAAAGAAACGAGAAGTGTGATCTAGCAACTGCGACTGCTTGCCTGTGGTGTTATATTATTGTGCCCCTCTACCATCGCTATGTATCTATAACCTAAACTGTGGTGACATCCCAAGTGCAGTGAAATACAATTGAATAATATTAACAAAGCACAAAATTAACAATACAAAGAAAATTCTTATCTGTGGACATGGTTGCTGCAGAATGATGTCTCGAAGAAAAGGTTAGGGATCCCTCTGTCACAGGCACGAGACATGGTCCCTTCCTTTCCTCCTGTAAAAGATTAAAAGCGAAAGAAAAGAGTCATACACAGTCATAATAATCCTGAAAATCACAATTCACTGTAAGGCATACTACTTGTGCAGATATGAATTCCTAACTTTTCTATGTTATTACTTGTCCTGGGCACTATTACTATCTAGTACTCTTGTAAGTGTATGGCCAATTCTTCATCCAGGTTATGTCCCTTAGGGTAACGTGTGGCCATCCCTATGATGTGCCTAGATTCTCGTTGTCTGAGCTTGAGAGTGCGATTGCCCCCTCTCTTGTTACCTAGTACCTGTTCTATTGCATAGTAAGATAATTTGGCACTGTCTGAGAAGTGATGTGACTCAAAATGTCGAGCAATTGGGTACTGTTTATCTTTGTTAGTGATGGCCCTCATATGCTCTAGAATCCTTTTTTTGCCATATGTGTGGTGCTGCCTACATATCTCAACCCACAGGGACATTCCAGTACGTAGACCACGAAAGTGGTACTACATGTCAAGAATTGCTTTATACTCCTCATGCTGTTAGTACTTGTGTTCCAGAACTCCTTTTAAAGCGACTATTACTGCACGCTTTACAATGACCGCATGGAAAAAGCCCTGCAGGTTGATGCCCCTTGTCGTTGTAGTATCTTCAAGATCACTGTGTACTAGGAGATCCCTGAGATTACGGTTTCTCCTGTACGTAATCATAGGTCTAGTAGGTATGGTACTGCCTATCACCGGGTCACCTTTAAGGATGTCCCATTTTTTGTACGATGGTTTTGCGTATGTGATTGGCATCCCCATTGAATGTGAGGATAATACGTGTATCTGTGTTCTCAGTGTTATCTTCAGTAGTCTTGGAGGTGTCTCCGAGTATGATATCCCTATCTACACTCTCCATTCTTGCTGTTGCCCTCTTGATGACCCAGGATGGGTAGCCCCTTTCTTGAAATCTTTTCATCATAATGGTTTGTTCTTTCTGATAACTTGCTTCAGAGCTACAGTTCCTTTTAGCTCTGAGCAATTCCCCATAGGGGATGCTCCATTTAAGGGGATCTGGATGGCTGCTCATGGCATGTAATAAGGTATTCCCTGCCGTGCACTTCCTAAAAAGACTGGTTTGTATCTCGTTGGATTTCACCTGCACTTTGATGTCTAGGTACTCTACCTCTTTCCTACTGATGGTACTAGTGAGCTTGAGGTTCCTGTTGTTGTGATTCAGTTTATCAACAAACCTCCTCGCCTCCTGTTCATTGCCCTGCCAGATTACGAACAAGTCGTCTATGTATCTAAGCCATATGACGACTTTATTGAGCTCGACATCAAGATTACTGTCTAGTCTGATGTCCTCCTCCCATGCTCCCATAAACAGATTCGCAAAGCTGGGCGCGAAACAGGTCCCCATCTGTTTATAGATCTTATCATTAAACATGAAAAAATTATTAGTCAAGCAAAATCTCATCATATCCACTAGCATTTGAGTATGTCCCCAATATCTGATATGTCTGCGTTTGAGGAATCTGGCGCAGGCTTCAATACCCTGCTCATGGTCAATCACCGTGTACAAAGAATTGACATCCATGGTCATCAATAGGTAATCAGCCTGCCATGTGAGATTTTTGATTTTACTAAGAAATTTGGAAACCAGATCTCGTTCCGTATTTTTAGCCAGGTCATTCTTAATACATAGGATCTCCCTCTTGATCTGTTCCCTGTCTGACCATGCGTATTTCACAAGGATCTCCAGCATATTCCTCGAACTGTTGGCTGAATTGGTCGACCATTCTTCTAACATTGCTGGATCTGGTGAATCATAGGAAGGGGTGATGAAGATTCTAAGGCCCCGGGGCACCATCTTTTTATCAATATAGTCCTGCAAGGACGTCGCTTCCCACCATTTGGACAGTTCTTGCTTGTGTAATTTTTCATACTTCTTAAGTAAATCTGTTGTTGTTGATTCTGTGCGAGTGGCTACCGGCTGGCGGTTACCTGCTCCCGGTGCCCTTGCAAAAGTGATTGTGCCGCCTCCCTTCGTTCACTTTCATCCTCCATGGTGTCACGTTAATCTGTTAGTACCTGTCCACAGAACAGTGGAGTCTGCTGGATGCGTAACCCCTCCGTCGTAATTACAGAGTTCCCCTTGCCGTAAAGATAATTTTCCTTGTATTGCCGAAGAAGGGGAGTTTGTAAACCTGAGTGATCTGATACTGATCTCGCTGTCCGCGTGTTCTCGTGCAATACTGCACCGCCAGTCTAGATGGACAGTAAATCGGTATGGTCTAACTAGTCACCCCAATTACTCAATATATGTATACGTTTACTTGTCCCTCCCACGTCCACACTGCCACAATCCTTACCTCTACGGTGTATCCCGGGCCCGGGATAGCGTGAGGATCGATACTCGGTGCTGCAGGGGGATCCGGGACGTACTCGCCGCTCGCTTCAAGCTTCTACATCACGGCCGGCCCTCGACCTCTTCCGCTTATATACCAAACAACGACTCTCCTTCCAGAGGTCACAGGCCCGTAGAGGGGTGGCGCGAAAGAGGTAGAGTACCTAGACATCAAAGTGCAGGTGAAATCCAACGAGATACAAACCAGTCTTTTTAGGAAGTGCACGGCAGGGAATACCTTATTACATGCCATGAGCAGCCATCCAGATCCCCTTAAATGGAGCATCCCCTATGGGGAATTGCTCAGAGCTAAAAGGAACTGTAGCTCTGAAGCAAGTTATCAGAAAGAACAAACCATTATGATGAAAAGATTTCAAGAAAGGGGCTACCCATCCTGGGTCATCAAGAGGGCAACAGCAAGAATGGAGAGTGTAGATAGGGATATCATACTCGGAGACACCTCCAAGACTACTGAAGATAACACTGAGAACACAGATACACGTATTATCCTCACATTCAATGGGGATGCCAATCACATACGCAAAACCATCGTACAAAAATGGGACATCCTTAAAGGTGACCCGGTGATAGGCAGTACCATACCTACTAGACCTATGATTACGTACAGGAGAAACCGTAATCTCAGGGATCTCCTAGTACACAGTGATCTTGAAGATACTACAACGACAAGGGGCATCAACCTGCAGGGCTTTTTTCCATGCGGTCATTGTAAAGCGTGCAGTAATAGTCGCTTTAAAAGGAGTTCTGGAACACAAGTACTAACAGCATGAGGAGTATAAAGCAATTCTTGACATGTAGTACCACTTTCGTGGTCTACGTACTGGAATGTCCCTGTGGGTTGAGATATGTAGGCAGCACCACACATATGGCAAAAAAAAGGATTCTAGAGCATATGAGGGCCATCACTAACAAAGATAAACAGTACCCAATTGCTCGACATTTTGAGTCACATCACTTCTCAGACAGTGCCAAATTATCTTACTATGCAATAGAACAGGTACTAGGTAACAAGAGAGGGGGCAATCGCACTCTCAAGCTCAGACAACGAGAATCTAGGCACATCATAGGGATGGCCACACGTTACCCTAAGGGACATAACCTGGATGAAGAATTGGCCATACACTTACAAGAGTACTAGATAGTAATAGTGCCCAGGACAAGTAATAACATAGAAAAGTTAGGAATTCATATCTGCACAAGTAGTATGCCTTACAGTGAATTGTGATTTTCAGGATTATTATGACTGTGTATGACTCTTTTCTTTCGCTTTTAATCTTTTACAGGAGGAAAGGAAGGGACCATGTCTCGTGCCTGTGACAGAGGGATCCCTAACCTTTCTTCGAGACATCATTCTGCAGCAACCATGTCCACAGATAAGAATTTTCTTTGTATTGTTAATTTTGTGCTTTGTTAATATTATTCAATTGTATTTCACTGCACTTGGGATGTCACCACAGTTTAGGTTATAGATACATAGCGATGGTAGAGGGGCACAATAATATAACACCACAGGCAAGCAGCCGCAGTTGCTAGATCACACTTCTCGTTTCTTTTAATAGATACACAGATATGATAGCGTCTTCTGAATCAGTTACAAACAGCATAACACAGAGACGCTTGTATCGCGACGGGCTGTGCAGTTCAGTCGAACCGCACTTTAAGAGCCTAGTAGCATTGTAGTCTAACCCCACTAATCAGGGGATTATCATAAGCAGTGATATCTGGGAGGTATTATTACCAAAACTATCCAGTTTTGTTCGCACTGTTCCCATTACATTGGGGATGACTATTACGAGCGGCATCAACACGCACAATGCGCTCATTACGTTACTTCAACTTAGATTTAAATTCAGCCAGGACTGCACAAGCCACTAGACAACCTGTATTACCGACTGAACTACATAGACCAGCATGCCTCAGTATAAACTAATGGGACTGACAACACACACAGTATACACACATACATAAGCTAGTGTGCTTGAGGTGAAACATGGTCCCACACACTTTGTGTTCTGTTCAAGAAATTTTGCAACAAGCCGTAATTTGTTTTACCATTTACAAATGGCGACCATGTAATTTGATGTACAATATCACGTGTGAAAAAATGTCAGTTTTCTGTGTCTAGTAGCTACAGGAAGTGTATGAAAACAACTGCTTTTTGGTTGCCTCACTGTGTGATCAAGACTCCACGGAGTCGAAACGCGTCACGGAGGGTTTATGACAATAATAAACCCCCATTTCTAACTCTGGAGTTCTGCTTGGTTTTGTGCGTTAACCCGAGAGCGCGATTGGCAACCCCGCTGTTGATGAATATATATATATATATATATATATATATAATCCAACAGTGAGACTAAACGGATACAAAGTATCCTTAATGCTTTAGGGGAACACTCCGGCTCAGTCCTAAGGAAGGAGGATCGACCCAAGTGGAGAACAAGATTACCTTAAGTAACCAGGGCACGTGAACACTACGTTCAACGCTACAAGGCACATTACATGAAAAGAAGAAATGGCAAATGAAATGTTAAAGGAACGAGAGGCATCAGCTCTACAAATCTTCAAGCCAAGAACTATGGGACCAAGTCATCCTAACAGTGAAAATGCCAGGGAAAGTGGAACATCGACCAGTCTGAGACAGAAAGTAAATGCACTAGAAAGACTAAAGAAAAAAGAAGTCAGTCGATGGTGGGAAGCCACGTCCTTACAGAACTACTTAGCGGTGGACAGAATCCCCAGAGGTCTGAGGATCTTCATCACCCCAACTCTAACGAAACCTAAACCAGAACTATTAAAAGACTGGATGGACAACACCAGCTCCTGCTCAAAAATTATGATGAGGATACTTATCAAACAAGCGTGGGAAGAGCATGCCGACCTAATGGCACAAATCAGATTAACGGAAGAAGATTTAGAAAAGGAATCAGATCAAGATGCTGCGAAGAAACTACTAAAGATTGCTGAAGATAGAGTAAAGCAGCACGAAAAAAAAGTAATCCAAAGGAAACAGGGGAAATTTCGCAGAGACGAACAGGACTACGTGGCTGGAAGAATTTTGACCTTTGCCAAAAATTCGATAAAGCAAGACAGGAAATAGTCAAAGATAGAACCATGGGAGCAATGGACAAAGGAAGGTCTGAATCGAGTACCGACGTGAGCTCTGATATGGGATTAGCTGAGGATGTGAGCAGAAGCGCAACCACCAAATTTTCTTTTTCCGAGGAACTGCAAATGATCCAAAAAGAACATGAACATTCCCTAAGAGGAAAACCAAAAGGAAAAGGCAGGGGCGCAAAACCAACAGTAAGAAGCGACGAGAACGCCGACAAAGAAGCGAACTCCGGTATGGGAACCATAGGCCGGGTACAACAGAAGAAATAATGGCAGAAAACCCCAACCAACTAACGGTAATGAATTTGTCTAAAAAAACTTTAACCATTGAAGAATGTGAAACGCTCAAACTAGGATTTTCCTTTTGCCCTGATGTTAACCTTGATTATACGCAAGTACGAATAGATCTGTACAAATTTGCTAGGAAGCTCAAACTTTACAAAACACACTGTCTGAAACTCAGTTATAATGAGCGGGGTCCAATACTTGGTCCACGCTCATTAACAAGCAACTTGACCATAGGAGATATTGAAACACTCAAAGTTCTTGAAAACTTAGACACAACACTAGTTGAGGGAGAAGTTGAGGGAGATGGCAATGGGAGAGAAACAATAGATCCCTTTGATCCCAATTACGTGGCAGTGATCAATGCAAGGTGCGGGATCGAGACAGGAGATAATGAACAGACCAAGTTTAGAGCCCCCTCGAGATATTTACCACAACTCCCCAAAGACAATATTGACGTCTTTACGGAGGTTGTGGCAAATGACATCCTTAAACTAAGTAGTGTAAAACAGTCACAGCACAATCTAAGTAAAACCCAATGGGATTTCCTCAAAACCATTCAGTGTGACGAAAATATCATTGTGAAACCTTCAGACAAGGGAGGCAATATAGTCCTAATGGACAGGGAGAACTACATCAGAGAGGGACTCAGACAGCTTAGGAACACCGCATGTTACACCAAGACAAACCCGGAGTACTTTAACAACGTACACACCACATACAGTGAAAAACTACTAATGTGGCATGAAAATCGTTTACTTACTTGGGATGAACTACAGTTTTTAAAGAACGACACTCCCACCATCCCAACACTATATCTACTACCTAAAGTACACAAGGACTCCAGAAACCCACCTGGACGTTCTATTGTTTCTTCTAAAAACAGTATACATCGACCACTTTCTAGCACCACATGTCAGTAACCTAAATTCCCACATCAGAGACACGAAAGATTTCATACAGAAAACCTATAACCTATGTTGGAAGAATGAATGCTGGCTTGTGTGTTTAGACGTAGAAAGCCTGTACACAAGTATACGTCACACTGATGGTATTGATGCTCGCAAATACTTTTTGAGGAATAGGAACGCAAATGTCCTACAACACACCCAGATGATATTAGATATGATGTAAACTTGTCTCAAGGAAAACATCTGTATGTTTGAAAATGTACTCTACAGACAAACACAAGGGACCGCCATGGGGACCTGCTTCGCCCCAAGCTACGCCAATCTTTTGGTGGGCTGGTGGGAGGAGCAGGTCCTGTGGGGAGGTGATCTCAGTGAATGGACGAATCAGATAGGTGTATGGATGCGATACATCGACGATATTTTCTTTGTCTGGGAAGGGAGTGAGAAGGATCCTTCTTGAAAAATTGAATGATAACGGAGTCAATTTGAGATTCACGGAACACCACAGTAGGGAACAGATAGATTTCCTAGACATCAAACTGACGTTGAAGGAAGGAATATTACATACCGAATTGTTTAGAAAAGACACAGCCGGTAACTCAATCCTTCATGTTGACAGTTGTCATCCTCCCAGCTTCCGCTGGAGTATACCCTTTAGTGAACTGTTGAGGGCCAAGAGAAACAGCAGTACAGCTAATCGATACAACAAAACTAAGGAAGATATGATTAGCCGACTAAAAGCAAGGAAGTATCCTAAAAAGGCCTTAAGAAAAGCCATTGAAAAGGCAGACCAAAAAAACTAGGGAGGAGACACTTATGCAGAAACCTAGACCCAAACAGGATCCCCAAAATGAACCCATCAGATTCATTACCAATTTTTCCAACCAGGCTAGTGCTATCGCGTAGCTCCTATAAAAAGTATACAGGATCTGCGCGTTTAGACAACATACACTGTAGGATGGTGTCTGACTGATTCCGGACACCCCCACTGGCTATGCTGGCTTTTTGTACCTACTAGCTCACAGTGCCACTAGAATCTCCTCTTACCAAGGAGAGAACAGTTTTTGGCAGCCATTGAACATGACAACCCTGGTCCCTCAGGACCGTGAAAACAATATACTACTTTTCGCTCAGTCACTCGTGCTTACTTAGTCTGTCTCAGAGAGATACACAGAATAAACAGGCTGGGCCTTTTCAATAAGCATTTATTGAACAGTTGTTATTCTGGTGTACAATAGATGAGCTGCAACAACCGTTAGACAGTATAAGATATAAATGATTAGCAGTACTATAATGGTGAATGGATGGTATAGCTCTACCATCTTACAATAGTCATGAATACACACGAGTATATAAAACACATGATAAAAAGATGCATACTGCTACGATGCTTCCCTAACTAGCTGTATCTACCTGTACCTAGCATGTGTGTAGGTGTTAAGCCAAGAATCCCTCTAGGATCTAGTCAACCCCATTACCTGAAGTGAGAGACTGTGGGACCCCGTCCTGGTCTTGAGTTGGACACTGCGCGAGGGATGTTAGACCACTGCGAGCTGGAGTATCTGCATGCAGGAATCTCAGCGTCTCTGGTCAGTGTGTCGGCCAGGAAGTCTCGGTCTCCTATGTCTATCTTAGCGAGATGTGATGTATATATTTACCCATAGGTCTCCCCAGGGGTCCTACCTCGCTGTATTACTGTGTTGGCCTAAGGATGACGTTGGGCATGAACTTTGTACATAGATATTATACAGGAGATGGTAGTCCTGCTGTGCTTCCAAGAATCCTCATGCATAATGTATGAGATTTCGAACTAGGGAAAACCCGCGTTCTGTATGCAGTGTTGTATCTAGGTAAAAGGTCAGTCCCTGTAAACCGTGACAAGTGTAATGTAGGGAAGAATATAGGTGAAGGGTAATGAAGTTACCGGGGCCTATATTATGGTACCTATATGGAATATAACACCCACTCCTCTTCCGAATGGATGACATGGTTAAAATACTAAGCGTACTATTAGGCTGATTAGATGCTGGTACGCAAAATAGTCTAAAAAACATTATTTTCTTATTTTGCTAAAAACAATGTTCAAAGGTTCTAAAAATCTTTAAAAAGTTTAAAAAGGAAGTTGTCATGCAAGCCATAGCTCTAACGTGTCCGTATGTATAGTTTGAACTACTATAAGCATTTGAAAGCCATGCATGCTCAAAAAGAATGTCATTTTGTTTTCCAAAAAGTCACATTTTTCCCCGCACACGATGGGCCAATTGAGTCAAATGTTTGTGTCCTGGCTGGTAGACGCAACATTCTCGTTGCCTGCCTCCGCAGACGACATTCCCTATAACACCTCGCAGATTATGTCAATTGAGCACAGATGATCTTTTGTACTGTCCACAACCGATACTGGGGCAGTCTGTGCGCCATCCAAGGCCTGGGTGTCAGAGGAGGAGCCCATTTCCATACCAACAGGAGATGATACTACCTGAGGTGGCTCTAGGAATGCCGCCATCAACATAGGAATACGCTGGGGACACTGAAGAACATGGGCCGTTATCGGGTCCAGTAAAGCATCAACGTCCGGTTGCGCACATGATGGGAGTGTCAGACAGAGATCTAACACGCATTCTTCTCCGCAAAACAGGCATCAGAGGACAGGTAAGATGCAGTCCATCCAGACTGGTCTAAATGACAAGAACCAAGATGCACTTAGTTCTTTTAGGCGAGGTGTGCCTAGATGTTGTACCATGCGATCACAGTATTTTCGCTCCAGGAGTACTGTTTCCATCTCCTTGGTGACTGGGACGTCCATTGCATAACAGAAAAATGACGATCAGGATACCTGGTATTAGAAACAGGATCAGCGGCAGTCCTCCAAAAATGCTTCCAAATACGGAGTGTATAAAGTTCGGTATAACTCTGAGGACCGTCTGAAAGGTGCTTAATAGTCCAGAACCAATGGTCTTAAATAGGTGGACAATGCCTGTCGTATCAGACATGTTAAAGATACGATTTACCATTTCTGCGAAATGGAAGGGGCAGTTTGTACGTATGAGTGCCTGTATCTCTGCCAAAGACCTTGCGATCTGGAGATCAAAAGTCTCTTGAGCGGAGGTTAAGGGCACCGATTTCTGCAAAAGCATGGCTTTCATTCTGCTCAGTGCATCAAACCGTGTTAATGAAACATTTAGCGAAGGCCATAATGGCGCCTCCCTGACTGTATGTGTTGGTGAAAACAATACTTGCATACAGCAAATAACCCTGGAGCTCACGGTTACCAGATATGCGATGCCCGGAAGCATCCCACAGCAACCTTGATCGTTCAGCAGCAAGTAACTCCCATTTGAAAGTAGCCTGAACACTGGCGTGATCACGGCAGCTGGGGCACCCCTTAAGTGACAGGATAAGTTTGCTACTGAACCATTACAGGCCCCATGAAGCATTATATCCTGGCATATGAGTGATCCACTTAAGTTATTCTCACAGTTTGTGCCGCTCAAAAACACTTCTCTTTCCCCACTCCGGCATCTGTATGGTAATTCCCAAGATTCCTAGATGAATTCCCTACCCATTTCTTCATATCTGCATGCCTGCTTTTGTTCAAGGCAATATTGGAATTGAAAAGTAGTGACCGGAAGAGTTATGTGGCCATGGATTAACCATTCTGTGGACGGTGACTCTGCCACTGTAAAAGCTAATCTGTCCAGTTTTTCAATACGCAGCATTGTATATTTTGCTCCCCTTTGTGCCATCTCTATCTGTTGTTCCGTTAGATTGTATGAAGAAAACAGAGACGTGCTGTTTATGAAACGCCAAGGCACATAGCCTGCGCGCAAAGATTGCAGCGTCCAGCTTAATAACATAATAGAACGCAATTGTGATTGCCCGTGCTGTAATATGGACAAATCCTGTTCTAGTACATCAATAGCAGAAGATACAATGTTGCCCAATGAATATATCCTGGAGGTTAGTGTAGTTAACCCATTGTCAACCACTGCTAGAGCTTTCTCTGAGTTTATACGATCTATTTCTCGTAATCTTTCTGCGCCCTCTTGTTATGACATTTTCCAAATCTCATTATAGACAGAATAATAGAAATGTTTGTGACGTGGCTTCCTAGGACCTAATAAAAAATCCCGTAGGTCCACATCCTCTGTAAGTAAGGATAAGTGTTGTTTCCCATGTGTAAGTGTTGAGGTTGAGTGTTG
>CAWUFW010032651.1:0-13531 GCA_963921515.1 Calotriton arnoldi | reverse complement strand
CATATATATATATATTTGATATATATACCTGTGTGGTGTCTTTTCATTTGGTGATTCAAGAGATTGTGTGGTAAAACAAGCTGCTTTACATTCCTCCAAGACTTAGCCTGAAGGCTGCTCTCCACAGCTACCACTAGGATAGCTTTCTATAAAGGTTGTCTTAAACCTACCTACCATAAGAGTCGAATTGGACTGGTGCAAGGTGTCCACTTTAATTAGTGAACAGCATATACCAGGCCAACTTCTCACAACAAGTAAATATCACAATCTTATCTTGGCTAGACCATGGTCTAGAGCCCATAGAATCAAGGGACCCTAAAGAACCACCCCAGGTAGTTGTAGGAGACCCACAGGGGACGGACGCGGTGTTCAGACACTGGTGCGAGTCCTGTACGAGTCTATGCGAGAGAACGCAATTGAGTTATCAATGTTACAGGTCCCTGGCGTGTTCGAGGCGAACACACTGATCGGTCAGTACGAGTCGAAGGACGCGGATACTGATAGAGTTACAAGGGAGTTGGACGCAATGTGTCTAACACAGTCGCAAGCGATGTACGAGTCAGTGCGATAATCGCACGGGGAAAATAGGAGTTTTAGGGCACTTCTAGGGTAGCTACAAGCAAGCTACTTACAAGGTAAGTAGTTCTAGGGCCCACACCCACAGGAGCACCGTAGTGCTGAAGTTACCTCACCCAGGGGAGCCGGGTGCATAGGTGTCCTTTGGTGTCGGGTCGCGGCGTCGTTCTCAATAGGAAACAATGAAGACTTGCTGCTTGCGACGACAGAAGAAGTGTCCGTTGGAATCCAAGCCTGGATTCGGAAGGAGGAAGACCTGAAAGCAGAGGGGACAGTGTTCACAGTCACTTGGCAGTGACTCTGGGCAAGGAAGATGAATGCCCACCGTCGTCGACAGCTTCGGGTCATTCATGGGTGTCTTGACTCTTCGACCACGTGGTCCAGACAGCGTCAATGATGACCAGGAGCTGGATTCGGTGTGTCCCACAACCTCTGCAGCTTACTGAGGTGTTGGCGACTCGATTGGTGCCAAAAAGCTTTGGTAGCAGCAAGTCTCGTGGAAAGCGTAAAAAGACAATGGTGCAAACCAGCAAGGTCTGGGGGACTTACCCAGCAAGGGTAGGTCAGGGCTGGCCTGGAGCAACCAGGGGAGCCCTTTGGTTTTGTTGACAAGTCTTCTGGAGACCCACAAGCCGGCTGGCAAGGGATCGCAAAGACGCCTCGGGAGGATTCACTCAACAGGGGCCCACGGTCACTCGGAACGGTGTAGGCCTCTGATCTTCGGAGGAATTCCTGCTAGAGGCTGGGACCACACGTGGTCCAAAGCACAGGTTCGTAGAGCATCGTGAAGGGGTTGCACTCGACAATAGTGCACGGTACCCAGGGGCTGCAGTTCCTCGTCGCTCGTCCGGTCCACTTGCCTCAGCTTCACTGGGGACTCACGATGGCCTTGTAGAAGTCAGGAAATCCTCTTCCTTGGCTGCAGGGACTTCGGGCTCCGGAGGGAGCGGCATAGTTTGCGACCATCGTTGTAGTTTTTGGTGCCTGCCAAGCAGGGGAGTCACTCCTTGACTCCAAGGGAGATTCTTCAGTCTTCCAGAGGTAGTGGAACATCGAAGGTCCAGGATTCTTCTTAAGAGCGTCGTCCAGGGAGATCTGGGTTGCAATGCACAGGTTCCCCCTCTTATACTAAAAGGAAGGGAGGGACTAGCTCTATGACCCCACCTATGGGAGGGTCAGGGGAGGGGGTGGCTACAGCCACTTCCCTTTGTCCAGTTTCACGCCAGAGCAGGGGCAGGTAGCCCCTGAGCTGGTTTGAACTGGCATATGCACAGAGGAGCCTTCTGCTCCCCCAGTGCAGGACTTCAAAGCACTCTAGGAGTGCACCCACCCAGCCCCAATACACTAAACCCTGTCTGGGAGGTGGTCACACCCCCTTGGGACAGGATACCTATTGTTGGGCCTCCTCCACTGCGAGTGTTGGTCATCAGCAGGAGGGCAGCCCAGTGTCTGTGACTGGTGGCATCCATTTTGTGATGCCAGGGCTCTTCAGGATACTACCGCATTTCCACAGTAGGTACATGTCTGTCCCTCTAGAAGGGTGGAATGCTACCCCCGCCACCAGAACTGGCGGGGGGGGTAGTATTCCAAGATGTTTGACACCAAACACGACATGTTTCAGTGCAGCCATCCCAAAGTTAGCATTTAACGCGAGGTTATAATGCGCTTAAGAGTATATGGTCAGGCTGCACTACAAACAGCCTCTGAGAAGGGTCTCCGAATGCTGCAGAGGGGCTCTGCTCATGCAGGGGCACCCTCTCACATAGGAACCAAGCACTCTGCCTTCAGGATTGATAAGGCCTGCCATATGAGTGACTTATAGGTTTATATATGTGTATCTATGTAGTGATATAGGTAGCCTATATCACAGTAAGGGGTGCATGCACCACCTTACCCAGGCTGCAGTAGCAGACCTGTGGTGTCAGATTTAGTCTGCTTCCCAGGGGTGTCATAATGCCTGCTTCATCCCCTGGTAGGCCTGTGAAGTACCTATGCCCTTGGTACCTAAGGTACCATATACTAGGGACTCATAAGGTACCACAGTATCCAATCACTAGTGCACCTAGAGTGCACTCCAAGTCGTTTAGAGAGAACAGAGAGGCTGGGGCCCTGATTGGCAGGGTCCCAGCCAGACTATAGCCAGAAACCAGTGTAAACATCAGAAAAAAAGTGGGGGCAACATAAGAGGCAGATCCTACTCTCCTACATTTCTGCACCCCTGTTGTCTCTTTATGTACCTCTTTTGCCTCTTTCTGCACTTTTCTTGCCTTTTTCTGCACCTCTCTTCCATCTTTCTGCACGTCTGTTGCCTCTTTCTGCACCTCATTTGCTTCTATCTGCACCACTGTTGTCTCTTTCTGCACTCGTCTTCACACCTTTTCTACATTTCCTGCCTATTTTTGCATCTCACTTGCCTCTTTCTGCACTTTTTTTGCTTTTTTCTACACCTCTGTTGCTTCTTTCAGCAATTCTCTTGCCTCTTTGTGCACTTCTCTTGCCTGTTTCTGCACCTCTCTTGCCTCTTTTTGCACCTCTGTTGGCTCTTTCTGCACCTCACTTGCTCCTTTCTATACTTCTCTTGCCTCTTTTTGCACCCCTGTTGCTTCATTCCGCACTTTCCATGCTTCTTTCTGCACCTTTCTTGCTTCTTTCTGCACCCCTGTTGTCTCTTTATGTACCTCTTTTGCCTCTTTCTGTACTTTTCTTGCCTTTTGCTGCACTTCATTTGCTTCTTTCTGCACCCCTGTTGTCTCTTTCTGCACTCGTCTTCCCTTTTTCTGTACCTTTCCTGCTTGTTTTTGCATCTCACTTGCCTCTTTCTGCACTTGTCTTGCTTCTTTCTACACCTCTGTTGCTTCTTTCAGCAATTCTCTTGCCTCTCTGTGCACTTCTCTTGCCTGTTTCTGCACCTCTCTTGCCTCTTTTTGCACCTCTGTTGGCTCTTTCTGCACCTCACTTGCTACTTTCTACACTTCTCTTGACTCTTTCTGCACCCCTGTTGCTTCATTCTGCACTTTCCATGCTTCTTTCTGCACCTGTCTTGCTTCTTTCTACACCCCTGTTGTTTCTTTATGTACCTCTTTTGCCTCTTTCTGCACATCTGTTGCCTTTTTCTGCACCTCATTTGCTTCTTTCTGCACGCCTGTTGCCTTTTTCTGCACTCGTATTCCCTCTTTCTGTACCTTTCCTGCATGTTTTTGCATCTCACTTGCATATTTCTGCAGTTTTCTTGCTTCTTTCTACACCTCTGTTGCTTCTTTCAGCAATACCCTTTCCTCTTTGTGCACTTCTCTTGCCTGTTTCTGCACCTCTCTTGTCTTTTTTGCACCTCTGTTGGCTCTTTCTGCACCTCACTTGCTCCTTTCTACACATCTCTTGCCTCTTTCTGCACCCCTGTTGCTTAATTTTGCACTTTCCATGCTTCTTTCTGCACCTGTCTTGCTACTTTATGCATCCCTGTTGTCTCTTTATGTACCTCTTTTGCCTCTTTCTGCACTTTTCTTGCCTTTTTTCTGCACCTCCATTCCCTCTTTCTGCACGTCTGTTGCCTCTTTCTGTACCTCATTTGCTTCTTTCTGCACCCCTGCTGTCTCTTTCTGCACTCGTCATCACTCTTTCTGTACCTTTCCTGTCTGTTTTTGCATCTCACTTGCCTCTGTCTGCACTTTTCTTGCTTCTTTCTACACCTCTGTTGCTTCTTTCAGCAATTCTCTTGCCTCTTTGTGCACTTCTCTCCTGTTTCTGCACCTCTCTTGCCTCTTTTTGCACTTCTGTAGGCTCTTTCTGCGCCTCACTTGCTCCTTTCTACACTTCTCTTGCCTCTTTCTGCACCCCTGTTGCTTCATTCTGCACTTTCCATGCTTCTTTCTGCACCTGTCTTGCTTCTTTCTGCACCCCTGTTGTCTCTTTATGTACCTCTTTTGCCTCTTTCTGCACTTTTCTTGCCTTTTTCTGCACCTCTCTTCCATCTTTCTGCATGTCTGTTGCCTCTTTCTGCACCTCATTTGCTTCTATCTGCACCCCTGTTGTCTCTTTCTGCACTCGTCTTCACAGCTTTTCTACATTTCCTGCCTATTTTTGCATCTCACTTGCCTCTTTCTGCACTTTTTTTGCTTTTTTCTACACCTCTGTTGCTTCTTTCAGCAATTCTCTTGCCTCTGTGCACTTCTCTTGCCTGTTTCTGCACCTCTCTTGCCTCTTTTTGCACCTCTGTTGGCTCTTTCTCCACCTCACTTGCTCCTTTCTACACTTCTCTTGCCTCTTTTTGCACCCCTGTTTCTTCTTTCGGCGATTTCCACGCTTCTTTCTGCACCTTTCTTGCTTCTTTCTGCACCTCTGTTGTCTCTTTATGTACCTCTTTTGCCTCTTTCTTGCCTTTTCTTGCCTTTTCCTGCACCTCTCTTCCCTCTTTCTGCACGTCTGTTGCCTCTTTCTGCACCTCAGTTGCTTCTTTCTGCACCCCTGTTGTCTCTTTCTGCACTCGTCTTCACTATTTCAGTACCTTTCCTGCCTGTTTTTGCATCTCACTTGCCTCTTTCTGCACTTTTCTTGCTTCTTTCTACACCTCTGTTGCTTCTTTCAGCAATTCTCTTGCCTCTTTGTGCACTTCTCTTGCCTGTTTCTGCACTTCTCTTGCCTCTTTCTGCACCCCTGTTGCTTCATTCTGCACTTGCCATGCTTCTTTCTGCACCTGTCTTGCTTCTTTCTACACCCCTGTTGTTTCTTTATGTACCTCTTTTGCCTCTTTCTGCACATCTGTTGCCTTTTTCTGCACCTCATTTGCTTCTTTCTGCACGCCTGTTGTCTTTTTCTGCACTCGTATTCCCTCTTTCTGTACCTTTCCTGCTTGTTTTTGCATCTCACTTGCATATTTCTGCAGTTTTCTTGCTTCTTTCTACACCTCTGTTGCTTCTTTCAGCAATACCCTTTCCTCTTTGTGCACTTCTCTTGCCTGTTTCTGCACCTCTCTAGTCTTTTTGCACCTCTGTTGGCTCTTTCTGCACCTCACTTGCTCCTTTCTACACATCTCTTGCCTCTTTCTGCACCCCTGTTGCTTAATTCTGCACTTTCCATGCTTCTTTCTGCACCTGTCTTGCTACTTTATGCATCCCTGTTGTCTCTTTATGTACCTCTTTTGCCTCTTTCTGCACTTTTCTTGCCTTTTTTCTGCACCTCCATTCCCTCTTTCTGCACGTCTGTTGCCTCTTTCTGTACCTCATTTGCTTCTTTCTGCACCCCTGCTGTCTCTTTCTGCACTCGTCATCACTCTTTCTGTACCTTTCCTGTCTGTTTTTGCATCTCACTTGCCTCTGTCTGCACTTTTCTTGCTTCTTTCTACACCTCTGTTGCTTCTTTCAGCAATTCTCTTGCCTCTTTGTGCACTTCTCTCCTGTTTCTGCACCTCTCTTGCCTCTTTTTGCACTTCTGTAGGCTCTTTCTGCGCCTCACTTGCTCCTTTCTACACTTCTCTTGCCTCTTTCTGCACCCCTGTTGCTTCATTCTGCACTTTCCATGCTTCTTTCTGCACCTGTCTTGCTTCTTTCTGCACCCCTGTTGTCTCTTTATGTACCTCTTTTGCCTCTTTCTGCACTTTTCTTGCCTTTTTCTGCACCTCTCTTCCATCTTTCTGCACGTCTGTTGCCTCTTTCTGCACCTCATTTGCTTCTATCTGCACCCCTGTTGTCTCTTTCTGCACTCGTCTTCACACCTTTTCTACATTTCCTGCCTATTTTTGCATCTCACTTGCCTCTTTCTGCACTTTTTTTGCTTTTTTCTACACCTCTGTTGCTTCTTTCAGCAATTCTCTTGCCTCTGTGCACTTCTCTTGCCTGTTTCTGCACCTCTCTTGCCTCTTTTTGCACCTCTGTTGGCTCTTTCTCCACCTCACTTGCTCCTTTCTACACTTCTCTTGCCTCTTTTTGCACCCCTGTTTCTTCATTCCGCCCTTTCCACGCTTCTTTCTGCACCTTTCTTGCTTCTTTCTGCACCTCTGTTGTCTCTTTATGTACCTCTTTTGCCTCTTTCTTGCCTTTTCTTGCCTTTTCCTGCACCTCTCTTCCCTCTTTCTGCACGTCTGTTGCCTCTTTCTGCACCTCAGTTGCTTCTTTCTGCACCCCTGTTGTCTCTTTCTGCACTCGTCTTCACTATTTCAGTACCTTTCCTGCCTGTTTTTGCATCTCACTTGCCTCTTTCTGCACTTTTCTTGCTTCTTTTACACCTCTGTTGCTTCTTTCAGCAATTCTCTTGCCTCTTTTTGCACTTCTCTTGCCTGTTTCTGCAATTCTCTTGCCTCTTTCTGCACCCCTGTTGCTTCATTCTGCACTTGCCATGCTTCTTTCTCACCTGTCTTGCTACTTTCTGCATCCCTGTTGTCTCTTTATGTACCTCTTTTGCCTCTTTCTGCAATTTTCTTGCCTTTTTCTGCACCTCCGTTCCCTCGTTATGCATGTCTGTTGCCTCTTTCTGCACCGCATTTGCTTCTTTCTGCACCCCTGCTGTCTCTTTCTGCACTCGTCTTCACTTTTTCTGTACCTTTCCTGTCTGTTTTTGCATTTCACTTGCCTCTGTCTGCACTTTTCTTGCTTCTTTATACACCTCTGTTGCTTCTTTCAGCAATTCTCTTGCCTCTTTGTGCACTTCTCTCCTGTTTCTGCACCTCGCTTGCCTCTTTTTGCACCTCTGTAGGCTCTTTTTGCACCTCACTTGCTCCTTTCTACACTTCTCTTGCCACTTTCTGCACCCCTGTTGCTTCTTTCTGCACCCCTGTTGTCTCTTTCTGCACTCGTCTTCCCTCTTTCTGTACCTCTCCTGCTTGTTTTTGCATCTCACTTGCCTCTTTCTGCACTTTTCTTGCTTCTTTCTACACCTCTGTTGCTTCTTTCAGCAATTCTCCTGCCTCTTTGTCCACTTCTCTTGCCTGTTTCTGCACCTCTCTTGCCTCTTTTTGCACCACTGTTGGCTGTTTTGGACCTCACTTGTTCCTTTCTACACTTCTCTTGCCTCTATCTGCACCCCTGTTGCTTCTTTCATCACTTTCCATGCTTCTTTCTGCACCCCTGTTGTCTCTTTATGTACCTCTTTTGCCTCTTTCTGCACTTTTTTTGCCTTTTTCTGCACCTCTCTTCCCTCTTTCTGCACGTCTGTTGCCTCTTTCTGCACCTCAGTTGCTTCTTTTGCACCCCTGTTGTCTCCTTCTGCACTCGTCTTCACTCTTTCTGTACCTTTCCTGCCTGTTTTTGCATTTCACTTGCCTCTTTCTGTACTTTTCTTGCTTCTTTCTACACCTCTGTTGCTTCTTTCATCAATTCTCTTGCCTCTTTGTGCAATTCTCTTGCCTGTTTCTGCACCTCTCTTGCCTCTTTTTGCACCTCTGTAGGCTCTTTTTGCACCTCACTTGCTCCTTTCTACACTTCTCTTGCCACTTTCTGCACCCCTGTTGCTTCTTTCTGCACCCCTGTTGTCTCTTTCTGCACTCGTCTTCCCTCTTTCTGTACCTCTCCTGCTTGTTTTTGCATCTCACTTGCCTCTTTCTGCACTTTTCTTGCTTCTTTCTACACCTCTGTTGCTTCTTTCAGCAATTCTCTTGCCTCTTTGTCCACTTCTCTTGCCTGTTTCTGCACCTCTCTTGCCTCTTTTTGCACCACTGTTGGCTGTTTTGGACCTCACTTGTTCCTTTCTACACTTCTCTTGCCTCTATCTGCACCCCTGTTGCTTCTTTCATCACTTTCCATGCTTCTTTATGCACCCCTGTTGTCTCTTTATGTACCTCTTTTGCCTCTTTCTGCACTTTTTTTGCCTTTTTCTGCACATCTCTTCCCTCTTTCTGCACATCTGTTGCCTCTTTCTGCACCTCAGTTGCTTCTTTTGCACCCCTGTTGTCTCTTTCTGCACTCGTCTTCACTCTTTCTGTACCTTTCCTGCCTGTTTTTGCATTTCACTTGCCTCTTTCTGTACTTTTCTTGCTTCTTTCTACACCTCTGTTGCTTCTTTCATCAATTCTCTTGCCTCTTTGTGCAATTCTCTTGCCTGTTTCTGCACTTCGCTTGCCCCATTCTGCACCCCTGTTGTTTCATTCTGCACTTTCCATGCTTCTTTCTGCACCTGTCTTGCTTCTTTCTGCATCCCTGTTGTCTCTTTATGTACCTCTTTTGCCTCTTTCTGCACTTTTCTTGCCTTTTTCTGCACCTCTCTTCCCTCTTTCTGGACGTCTGTTGCCTCTTTCTGCACCTGATTTGCTTCTTTCTGCACCCCTGTTGTCTCTTTCTGCACTCGTCTTCCCTCTTTCTGTAGCTTTCCTGCCTGTTTTTGCATTTCACATGCCTCTTTCTGCACTTTTCTTGCTTCTTTCTACACCTCTGTTGCTTCTTTCAGCAATTCTCTTGCCTCTTTGTGCACTTCTCTTGCCTGTTTCCTCACCTCTCTTGCCTCTTTTTATGCCTCTGTTGGCTCTTTCTGCACCTCTCTTGCCTCTTTCTGCACTTTTCTTGCCTTTTTCTGCACCTCCATTCCCTCTTTCTGCACGTCTGTTGCCTCTTTCTGCACCGCATTTGCTTCTTTCTGCACCCCTGTTGTCTCTTTCTGCACTCGTCTTCCCTCTTTCTGTAGCTTTCCTGCCTGTTTTTGCATTTCACATGCCTCTTTCTGCACTTTTCTTGCTTCTTTCTACACCTCTGTTGCTTCTTTCAGCAATTCTCTTGCCTCTTTGTGCACTTCTCTTGCCTGTTTCCTCACTTCTCTTGCCTCTTTCTGCATCCCTGTTGTCTCTTTATGTACCTCTTTTGCCTCTTTCTGCACTTTTCTTGCCTTTTTCTGCACCTCCATTCCCTCTTTCTGCACGTCTGTTGCCTCTTTCTGCACCGCATTTGCTTCTTTCTGCACCCCTGCTGTCTCTTTCTGCACTCGTCTTCACTTTTTCTGTACCTTTCCTGTCTGTTTTTGCATCTCACTTGCCTCTGTCTGCACTTTTCTTGCTTCTTTCTACACCTCTGTTGCTTCTTTTAGCAATTCTCTTGCCTCTTTGTGCACTTCTCTCCTGTTCTTGCACCTCTCTTGCCTCTTTTTGCACCTCTGTAGGCTCTTTCTGCACCTCACTTGCTCCTTTCTACACTTCTCTTGCCACTTTCTGCACCCCTGTTGCTTCATTGTGCACTTTCCATGCTTCTTTCTGCACCTGTCTTGCTTCTTTTTGCACCCCTGTTGTCTCTTTATGTACCTCTTTTGCCTCTTTCTGCACGTCTGTTGCCTCTTTCTGCACCTCATTTGCTTCTTTCTGCACCCCTGTTGTCTCTTTCTGCACTCGTCTTCCCTCTTTCTGTACCTCTCCTGCTTGTTTTTGTATCTCACTTGCCTCTTTCTGCACTTTTCTTGCTTCTTTCTACACCTCTGTTGCTTCTTTCAGCAATTCTCTTGCCTCTTTGTCCACTTCTCTTGCCTGTTTCTGCGCCTCTCTTGCCTCTTTTTGCACCACTGTTGGCTGTTTTGGACCTCACTTGTTCCTTTCTACACTTCTCTTGCCTCTATCTGCACCCCTGTTGCTTCTTTCATCACTTTCCATGCTTCTTTCTGCACCCCTGTTGTCTCTTTATGTACCTCTTTTGCCTCTTTCTGCACTTTTTTTGCCTTTTTCTGCACATCTCTTCCCTCTTTTTGCACATCTGTTGCCTCTTTCTGCACCTCAGTTGCTTCTTTTGCACCCCTGTTGTCTCTTTCTGCACTCGTCTTCACTCTTTCTGTACCTTTCCTGCCTGTTTTTGCATTTCACTTGCCTCTTTCTGTACTTTTCTTGCTTCTTTCTACACCTCTGTTGCTTCTTTCATCAATTCTCTTGCCTCTTTGTGCAATTCTCTTGCCTGTTTCTGCACTTTGCTTGCCCCTTTCTGCACCCCTGTTGTTTCATTCTGCACTTTCCATGCTTCTTTCTCCACCTGTCTTGCTTCTTTCTGCATCCCTGTAGTCTCTTTATGTACCTCTTTTGCCTCTTTCTGCACTTTTCTTGCCTTTTTCTGCACCTCTCTTCACTCTTTCTGGACGTCTGTTGCCTCTTTCTGCACCTGATTTGCTTCTTTCTGCACCCCTGTTGTCTCTTTATGTACCTCTTTTGCCTCTTTCTGCACTTTTTTTGCCTTTTTCTGCACATCTCTTCCCTCTTTCTGCACATCTGTTGCCTCTTTCTGCACCTCAGTTGCTTCTTTTGCACCCCTGTTGTCTCTTTCTGCACTCGTCTTCACTCTTTCTGTACCTTACCTGCCTGTTTTTGCATTTCACTTGCCTCTTTCTGTACTTTTCTTGCTTCTTTCTACACCTCTGTTGCTTCTTTCATCAATTCTCTTGCCTCTTTGTGCAATTCTCTTGCCTGTTTCTGCACTTCGCTTGCCCCTTTCTGCACCCCTGTTGTTTCATTCTGCACTTTCCATGCTTCTTTCTGCACCTGTCTTGCTTCTTTCTGCACCCCTGTTGTCTCTTTATGTACCTCTTTTGCCTCTTTCTGCACTTTTCTTGCCTTTTTCTGCACCTCTCTTCCATCTTTCTGCACATCTGTTGCCTCTTTCTGCACCTCATTTGCTTCTATCTGAACCCCTGTTGTCTCTTTCTGCACTCGTCTTCCCACCTTTCCTACATTTCCTGCCTATTTTTGCATCTCACTTGCCTCTTTCTGCACTTTTTTTGCTTCTTTCTACACCTCTGTTGCTTCTTTCAGCAATTCTATTGCTTCTTTCTGCACTTCTCTTGCCTGTTTCTGCACCTCTCTTGCCTCTTTTTGCACCTCTGTTGGCTCTTTCTGCACCTCACTTGCTCCTTTCTACACTTCTCTTGCCTCTTTTTGCACCCCTGTTGCTTCATTCCGCACTTTCCATGCTTCTTTCTGCACCTTTATTGCTTCTTTCTGCACCCCTGTTGTCTCTTTATGTACCTCTTTTGCCTCTTTCTGCACGTCTGTTGCCTCTTTCTGCACCTCATTTGCTTCTTTCTGCACCCCTGTTGTCTCTTTCAGCACTCGTCTTCCCTCTTTCTGTACCTTTCCTGCTTGTTTTTGCATCTCACTTTCCTCTTTCTGCACTTTTCTTGCTTCTTTCTACACCTCTGTTGCTTCTTTCAGCAATTCTCTTGCCTCTCTGTGCACTTCTCTTGCCTGTTTCTGCACCTCTCTTGCATCTTTTTGCACCTCTGTTGGCTCTTTCTGCACCTCACTTGCTCCTTTCTACACTTCTCTTGACTCTTTCTGCACCCCGGTTGCTTCATTCTGCACCTGTCTTGCTTCTTTCTACACCCCTGTTGTTTCTTTATGTACCTCTTTTGCCTCTTTCTGCACGTCTGTTGCCTCTTTCTGCACCTCATTTGCTTCTTTCTGCACCCGTTGTCTCTTTCTGCACTCGTCTTCCCTCTTTCTGTACCTTTCCTGCTTGTTTTTGCATCTCACTTGCCTATTTCTGCACTTTTCTTGCTTCTTTCTACACCTCTGTTGCTTCTTTCAGCAATACCCTTTCCTCTTTGTGCACTTCTCTTGCCTGTTTCTGCACCTCTCATGTCTTTTTTGCACCTCTGTTGGCTCTTTCTGCACCTCACTTGCTCCTTTCTACACATCTCTTGCCTCTTTCTGCACCCCTGTTGCTTAATTCTGCACTTTCCATGCTTCTTTCTGCACATGTCTTGCTTCTTTCTACACCCCTGTTATCTGTTTATGTACCTCTTTTGCCTCTTTCTGCACTTTTCTTACCTTTTTCTGCACCTCACTTCCCTCTTTCTGCACGTCTGTTGCCTCTTTCTGCACCTGATTTGCTTCTTTCTGCACCCCTGTTGTCTCTTTCTGCACTCGTCTTCACTCTTTCTGTACCTTTCCTGCTTGTTTTTGCATCTCACTTGCCTATTTCTGCACTTTTCTTGTTCTTTCTACACCTCTGTTGCTTCTTTCAGCAATTCTCTTTCCTCTTTGTGCACTTCTCTTGCCTGTTTCTGCACCTCTCTTGCCTCTTTTTGCACCTCTGTTGGCTCTTTCTGCACCTCACTTGCTCCTTTCTACTTTTCTCTTGCCTCTTTTTGCACCCCTGTTGCTTCATTCCACACATTCCATGCTTCTTTCTGCACCTTTCTTGCTTCTTTATGCACCCCTGTTGTCTCTTTATGTACCCTTTGCCTCTTTCTGCACTTTTCTTGCCTTTTTCTGCACCTCATTTGCTTCTTTATGCACCCCTGTTGTCTCTTTCTGCACTCGTCTTCCCTCTATTCTATACCTTTCCTGCTTGTTTTTGCATCTCACTTGCCTCTTTCTGCACTATTCATGCTTTTTTCTACACCTCTGTTGCTTCTTTCAGCAATTATCTTGCCTCTTTGTGCACTTCTCTTGCCTGTTTCTACACCTCTCTTGCCTCTTTTTGCACCTCTGTTGGCTCTTTCTGCACCTCACTTGTTCCTTTCTACACTTCTCTTGCCTCTATCTGCACCCCTGTTGCTTCTTTCAGCACTTTCCATGCTTCTTTCTGCACCCCTGTTGTCTCTTTATGTACCTCTTTTGCCTCTTTCTGTACTTTTCTTACCTTTTTCTGCACCTCTCTTCACTCTCTCTGCACATTTGTAGCCTCTTTCTGCACCTCATTTGCTTCTTTCTGCACCCCTGTTTTCTCTTTCTGCACTCGTCTTCCCTCTTTCTGTACCTTTCCTGCCTGTTTTTGCATCTCACTTGCCTCTTTCTGCACGTTTCTTGCTTCTTTCTACACCTCTGTTGCTTCTTTCAGCAATTCTCTTGCCTCTTTGTGCACTACTCTTGCCTGTTTCTGCACCTCTCTTGCCTCTTTTTGCACCTCTGTTGGCTCTATCTGCACCTCATTTGCTCCTTTCTATACTTCTCTTGCCTCTTTCTGCACCCCTGTTGCTTCATTATGCACTTTCCATGCTTCTTTCTGCACCCCTGTTGTCTCTTTATGTACCTCTTTTGCCACTTTCTGCACTTTTCTTGCCTTTT
>CAWUFW010032650.1:0-13534 GCA_963921515.1 Calotriton arnoldi | reverse complement strand
TGTGCTTCGTTCAGTTACGTATTGCTCCCCAGTTCAGACATGGCCATATGCAAATCAGTCTGACCCTGTGCCTCATGGGAACAGTCCAGCCCGAACTGCCAAGCCATGTCTTCCCTGGACCGGAAACAAGCATCCCGGGACCGGTTTCGGGTTCATAACCCTCATCAGCCAGGCTATCTTGAATCCAGTGGGAAAGTGAGCAAGGGAGCCACGTCTGGGCATACCCTGCCAACTTAGGGCGAACAAAGCGATACCAAAGGGGATAATGGACGGAGCGTTAGAGCAAATCAAACACTCACCCCCAGTCAACTGATCTGGGTTTAATCCATCATCATTCTTTAGCTCACTCCACCACTCCAGTTCAGTTCAGACATGGCCATATGCAAATCAGTCTGACCCTGTGCCTCATGGGAACAGTCCAGCCCGAACTGCCAAGCCATGTCTTCCCTGGACCGGAAACAAGCATCCTGGGACCGGTTTCGGGTTCATAACCCTCATCAGCCAGGCTATCTTGAATCCAGTGGCAAAGTGAGCAAGGGACCCACGTCTGGGCATACCCTGCCAACTTAGGGCGAACAAAGCGATACCAAAGGGGATGATGGACGGAGCGTTAGAGCAAATCAAACACTAACCCCCAGTCAACTGATCTGGGTTTAATCCATCATCATTCTTTAGCTCACTCCACCACCCCAGTTCAGACATGGCCATATGCAAATCAGTCTGACCCTGTGCCTCATGGGAACAGTCCAGCCCGAACTGCCAAGCCATGTCTTCCCTGGACCGGAAACAAGCATCCTGGGACCGGTTTCGGGTTCATAACCCTCATCAGCCAGGCTATCTTGAATCCAGTGGCAAAGTGAGCAAGGGACCCACGTCTGGGCATACCCTGCCAACTTAGGGCGAACAAAGCGATACCAAAGGGGATGATGGACGGAGCGTTAGAGCAAATCAAACACTCACCCCCAGTCAACTGATCTGGGTTTAATCCATCATCATTCTTTAGCTCACTCCACCACCCCAGTTCAGACATGGCCATATGCAAATCAGTCTGACCCTGTGCCTCATGGGAACAGTCCAGCCCGAACTGGCAAGCCATGTCTTCCCTGGACCGGAAACAAGCATCCTGGGACCGGTTTCGGGTTCATAACCCTCATCAGCCAGGCTATCTTGAATCCAGTGGCAAAGTGAGCAAGGGACCCACGTCTGGGCATACCCTGCCAACTTAGGGGCGAACAAAGCGATACCAAAGGGGATGATGGACGGAGCGTTAGAGCAAATCAAACACTCACCCCCAGTCAACTGATCTGGGTTTAATCCATCATCATTCTTTAGCTCACTCCACCACCCCAGTTCAGACATGGCCATATGCAAATCAGTCTGACCCTGTGCCTCATGGGAACAGTCCAGCCCGAACTGCCAAGCCATGTCTTCCCTGGACCGGAAACAAGCATCCTGGGACCGGTTTCGGGTTCATAACCCTCATCAGCCAGGCTATCTTGAATCCAGTGGCAAAGTGAGCAAGGGACCCACGTCTGGGCATACCCTGCCAACTTAGGGCGAACAAAGCGATACCAAAGGGGATGATGGACGGAGCGTTAGAGCAAATCAAACACTCACCCCCAGTCAACTGATCTGGGTTTAATCCATCATCATTCTTTAGCTCACTCCACCACCCCAGTTCAGACATGGCCATATGCAAATCAGTCTGACCCTGTGCCTCATGGGAACAGTCCAGCCCGAACTGCCAAGCCATGTCTTCCCTGGACCGGAAACAAGCATCCCGGGACCGGTTTCGGGTTCATAACCCTCATCAGCCAGGCTATCTTGAATCCAGTGGCAAAGTGAGCAAGGGACCCACGTCTGGGCATACCCTGCCAACTTAGAGGCGAACAAAGCGATACCAAAGGGGATGATGGACGGAGCGTTAGAGCAAATCAAACACTCACCCCCAGTCAACTGATCTGGGTTTAATCCATCATCATTCTTTAGCTCACTCCACCACCCCAGTTCAGACATGGCCATATGCAAATCAGTCTGACCCTGTGCCTCATGGGAACAGTCCAGCCCGAACTGCCAATCCATGTCTTCCCTGGACCGGAAACAAGCATCCTGGGACCGGTTTCGGGTTCATAACCCTCATCAGCCAGGCTATCTTGAATCCAGTGGCAAAGTGAGCAAGGGACCAACGTCTGGGCATACCCTGCCAACTTAGGGCGAACAAAGCGATACCAAAGGGGATGATGGACGGAGCGTTAGAGCAAATCAAACACTCACCCCCAGTCAACTGATCTGGGTTTAATCCATCATCATTCTTTAGCTCACTCCAACAACCCCAGTTCAGACATGGCCATATGCAAATCAGTCTGACCCTGTACCTCATGGGAACAGTCCAGCCCGAACTGCCAAGCCATGTCTTCCCTGGACCGGAAACAAGCATCCCGGGACCGGTTTCGGGTTCATAACCCTCATCAGCCAGGCTATCTTGAATCCAGTGGCAAAGTGAGCAAGGGACCCACGTCTGGGCATACCCTGCCAACTTAGGGCGAACAAAGCGATACCAAAGGGGATGATGGACGGAGCGTTAGAGCAAATCAAACACTTACCCCCAGTCAACTGATCTGGGTTTAATCCATCATCATTCTTTAGCTCACTCCACCACTCCAGTTCAGACATGGCCATATGCAAATCAGTCTGACCCTGTGCCTCATGGGAACAGTCCAGCCCGAACTGCCAAGCCATGTCTTCCCTGGACCGGAAACAAGCATCCTGGGACCGGTTTCGGGTTCATAACCCTCATCAGCCAGGCTATCTTGAATCCAGTGGCAAAGTGAGCAAGGGACCCACGTCTGGGCATACCCTGCCAACTTAGGGCGAACAAAGCGATACCAAAGGGGATGATGGACGGAGCGTTAGAGCAAATCAAACACTCACCCCCAGTCAACTGATCTGGGTTTAATCCATCATCATTCTTTAGCTCACTCCACCACCCCAGTTCAGACATGGCCATATGCAAATCAGTCTGACCCTGTGCCTCATGGGAACAGTCCAGCCCGAACTGCCAAGCCATGTCTTCCCTGGACCGGAAACAAGCATCCCGGGACCGGTTTCGGGTTCATAACCCTCATCAGCCAGGCTATCTTGAATCCAGTGGCAAAGTGAGCAAGGGACCCACGTCTGGGCATACCCTGCCAACTTAGGGCGAACAAAGCGATACCAAAGGGGATGATGGACGGAGCGTTAGAGCAAATCAAACACTCACCCCCAGTCAACTGATCTGGGTTTAATCCATCATCATTCTTTAGCTCACTCCACCACCCCAGTTCAGACATGGCCATATGCAAATCAGTCTGACCCTGTGCCTCATGGGAACAGTCCAGCCCAGACTGCCAAGCCATGTCTTCCCTGGACCGGAAACAAGCATCCTGGGACCGGTTTCGGGTTCATAACCCTCATCAGCCAGGCTATCTTGAATCCAGTGGCAAAGTGAGCAAGGGACCCACGTCTGGGCATACCCTGCCAACTTAGGGCGAACAAAGCGATACCAAAGGGGATGATGGACGGAGCGTTAGAGCAAATCAAACACTCACCCCCAGTCAACTGATCTGGGTTTAATCCATCATCATTCTTTAGCTCACTCCACCACCCCAGTTCAGACATGGCCATATGCAAATCAGTCTGACCCTGTGCCTCATGGGAACAGTCCAGCCCGAACTGCCAAGCCATGTCTTTCCTGGACCGGAAACAAGAATCCGGGGACCGGTTTCGGCTTCATAACCCTCATCAGCCAGGCTATCTTGAATCCAGTGGCAAAGTGAGCAAGGGACCCACGTCTGGGCATACCCTGCCAACTTAGGGCAAACAAAGCGATACCAAAGGGGATGATGGACGGAGCGTTAGAGCAAATCAAACACTCACCCCAGTCAACTGATCTGGGTTTAATCCATCATCATTCTTTAGCTCACTCCACCACCCCAGTTCAGACATGGCCATATGCAAATCAGTCTGACCCTGTGCCTCATGGGAACAGTCCAGCCCGAACTGCCAAGCCATGTCTTCCCTGGACCGGAAACAAGCATCCCGGGACCGGTTTCGGGTTCATAACCCTCATCAGCCAGGCTATCTTGAATCCAGTGGCAAAGTGAGCAAGGGACCCACGTCTGGGCATACCCTGACAACTTAGGGTGAACAAAGCGATACCAAAGGGGATGATGGACGGAGCGTTAGAGCAAATCAAACACTAACCACCAGTCAACTGATCTGGGTTTAATCCATCATCATTCTTTAGCTCACTCCACCACCCCAGTTCAGACATGGCCATATGCAAATCAGTCTGACCCTGTGCCTCATGGGAACAGTCCAGCCCGAACTGCCAAGCCATGTCTTCCCTGGACCGGAAACAAGCATCCTGGGACCGGTTTCGGGTTCATAACCCTCATGAGCCAGGCTATCTTGAATCCAGTGGCAAAGTGAGCAAGGGACCCACGTTTGGGCATAGCCTGCCAACTTAGGGCGAACAAAGCGATACCAAAGGGGATGATGGACGGAGCGTTAGAGCAAATCAAACACTCACCCCCAGTCAACTGATCTGGGTTTAATCCATCATCATTCTTTAGCTCACTCCACCACCCCAGTTCAGACATGGCCATATGCAAATCAGTCTGACCCTGTGCCTCATGGGAACAGTCCAGCCCGAATTGCCAAGCCATGTCTTCCCTGGACCGGAAACAAGCATCATGGGACCGGTTTCGGGTTCATAACCCTCATCAGCCAGGCTATCTTGAATCCAGTGGCAAAGTGAGCAAGGGACCCACGTCTGGGCATACCCTGCCAACTTAGGGCGAACAAAGCGATACCAAAGGGGATGATGGACGGAGCGTTAGAGCAAATCAAACACTCACCCCCAGTCAACTGATCTGGGTTTAATCCATCATCATTCTTTAGCTCACTCCACCACCCCAGTTCAGACATGGCCAAATGCAAATCAGTCTGACCCTGTGCCTCATGGGAACAGTCCAGCGCGAACTGCCAAGCCATGTCTTCCCTGGACCAGAAACAAGCATCCTGGGACCGGTTTCGGGCTCACAACCCTCATCAGCCAGGCTATCTTGAATCCAGTGGCAAAGTGAGCAAGGGACCCACGTCTGGGCATACCCTGCCAACTTAGGGCGAACAAAGCGATACCAAAGGGGATGATGGACGGAGCGTTAGAGCAAATCAAACACTCACCCCCAGTCAACTGATCTGGGTTTAATCCATCATCATTCTTTAGCTCACTCCACCACCCCAGTTCAGACATGGCCATATGCAAATCAGTCTGACCCTGTGCCTCATGGGAACAGTCCAGCCCGAACTGCCAAGCCATGTCTTCCCTGGACCGGAAACAAGCATCCCGGGACCGGTTTCGGGTTCATAACCCTCATCAGCCAGGCTATCTTGAATCCAGTGGCAAAGTGAGCAAGGGACCCACGTCTGGGCATACCCTGCCAACTTAGGGCGAACAAAGCGATACCAAAGGGGATGATGGACGGAGCGTTAGAGCAAATCAAACACTCACCCCCAGTCAACT
This sequence comes from Calotriton arnoldi, assembly GCA_963921515.1. Classification (NCBI taxonomy): domain Eukaryota; kingdom Metazoa; phylum Chordata; class Amphibia; order Caudata; family Salamandridae; genus Calotriton; species Calotriton arnoldi. The sequence continues at coordinate 7,968 of CAWUFW010032650.1, read as the reverse complement.
GATCTGGGTTTAATCGATCATCATTCTTTAGCTCACTCCACCACCCCAGTTCAGACATGGCCATATGCAAATCAGTCTGACCCTGTGCCTCATGGGAACAGTCCAGCCTGAACTGCCAAGCCATGTCTTCCCTATACCTGAAACAAGCATCCTGGGACCGGTTTCGGGTTCATAACCCTCATAAGCCAGGCTATCTTGAATCCAGTGGCAAAGTGAGCAAGGGACCCACGTCTGGGCATACCCTGCCAACTTAGGGCGAACAAAGCGATACCAAAGGGGATGATGGACGGAGCGTTAGAGCAAATCAAACACTCACCCCCAGTCAACTGATCTGGGTTTAATCCATCATCATTCTTTAGCTCACTCCACCACCCCAGTTCAGACATGGCCATATGCAAATCAGTCTGACCCTGTGCCTCATGGGAACAGTCCAGCCCGAACTGCCAAGCCATGTCTTCCCTGGACCGGAAACAGCAGTGTCCCGGGGGTGGGCACCCCGGGACATTGCAGGAGCAAGCCCTGGGGGGTGGTGGTCCCCAGGGCCATCAAGGGCTCCAGGAGGGGGGCCGTGCGGCCCCCCTCCCAACGTGTACACAGCCCCGGGGAGGTGGTGGTCCCCGGGGCTCGGGGGTCCGTTATGGACCACCGAATTTACATACTTAGTGCCCCGGGAGGTGGCGGTCCCTGGGGCGTGTGGGGGGGCTCGAGCCCCCCCACACAGGTTCTTTTTTTTAAAAAAAAACAAGCCCCGGGGGGTGGCGGTCCCCGGGGCTTGGGGGGGCCTCCCTGGGCCCCCGCAATTACAATATTGCATGCCCCGGGACTTGGCCCACCCGGGGGCTAATTAATAACAAAGCGCGGGAGCCCGCGCTTCGTTTATTTTTTATTTTCGGCCGAAATGTGCGCTGGGTCGGCGAATCTCGCCAATTTTTAAAAAAAAAATGTTTTTTTGGGCCCTGGGGGTCCTTGTGGGACCCCATGAGCAGGCCTAGGGGGTCAGGGTGTTTCTACCCTGCCCCCTTTTCTTGTTTTTTACGTCTCGCCTACGCTGCGCGCATGCGCTGCTTAGGAAAAAGACCTTTTGGAATCGATTCACTTTTCTCCCTAAAACGTGCACGCGTTGCATTGCTCTCAATGGCAACGTGTGCACGTTTAGTATTCCCTTGCGGGAGCGAGCTTAGACACCATATGTTTGTAATTAACTTGCAAACACATGGTGCCCCTGGCTCGCTCCCGCAAGGGAAACGCTTTGTTGATTCTCGGTCGCACTCCCCTCAACCCTCCCACTTTGTAATCCCGCGGCAGTTCTTATTTTTTTTACAGCGTGCGCGACACTGCAATTGTGTTCCCCGTCTTTTCTCCTGCTTTCCCCGTGCTTATTTTTTTTTACCCACTCTGTGCCCACTCCTCCCTAATCCCTCCCTCTTCAGTGCTGCTTGCTTCACTGGCCCTTTCCGCTCCCACTCACTCCCCCTCCCCCATTCCGTTGTTGCCCGCCCCACCCTCCCTCTTCTGTTGTAGCATGCATCCATCCTTTTGTTGTTGTTGCCCATTGCAACTCTCACAACTAACGCTATGTAAGTTACGCGTGAGATTTATTTTTGTAAAGGCTTTAGTAAAGAACTGTGATGTCCAATTAACAAAGTGTTTCAGCGCACTTCATGCCTTTTTAATGATGCGCTTGGTCCACACCAAAGGGTGTGGCGTAACATTCAGAGCTGCTGACTTTCCAGCTGGCGAACCAGACTCGAGTCTCATCGTTGCCTCCACATCCTGTGATTGTCAGCAAATCACTTATTCTCCACGTGCCTACAAAAAATGAATGTGTGCCTGTGTAGTGCAACTTGCATTCACATAAAGCAAACCAATACCTTTCGTTCAAGTTCGCGTTATATTAACCTGCAAAAAAATATATACATATAGTAATTAAAAAAAACTTGTGGGATCTGGATTCAGGGAGGGTCTTGAACCAATCTGTGTACTCCATACACTTTCCAGTTGTACTCTGAAGGCATGGTTTTTAAACTTGCGCTTGTTATGGGCACATCTTTTGTTGTTTGTGCTCAGCTAAATCATTGGTCGCTGGGTAGCAGACCGTTTTGTTTTCAGCACTACGGGTATGGAATGAAAAATCCAATTTTTGTAGCATGCAAACATTAAGGACTGGCAGAAGTGTCGCCCATAATCTAAGTCCCTTAGGCAGCTGTGCACCAGCAACCAACCACTATTTGGTTCTGCTGCCATCTCTGTGCTCCCGTTGCCCCTCCCTCACAGCAGGGACGCCTTTTCCTGTTAAACACTCAGCTGTTGGGAGCGTGGGAGATGGGAGGTTGAACAACAGTATGTTAGTATCTGTTATGTGGCTTGTTCCTGAGCCCTGCTGATTTATAAAAACTTCATGACAGCTGTCTCAACCTGTCTCATTCTATTGCTTTCAGACAGATGACAGGCTAATGTAGCGAGATACAGAGCTACGTCATTGTACACAGATCTCCACAGCAGAGGCATGGACCAGCTAAGCTGTCTAGTCAGCTAGAATAGCTTGGAAACTCTTTCCCTTTTCTTTTGAATAAGAAATGATGAGCGCAGGAGTAACGATAAGCTGAGATGCGGGTTGGGCGAGGGGGTGACTGGCAGTGCATTTCACAGAGCTCTCGTTGATGTGAGACCTCAGAAGCTTACTTTCCTCCTTTCTCCCCTCCCACCTCCTCCACCAACGGATCAGCATCAAATCCTCCCCTGGGCTGATCGTGCGATGTGAGCACCCAGGAGCGCCTGCTTGTAAACAAAACTGACTTGTGCTTTCCAACAATAATAACATCAGGGATGTCTCAGCGCTGGCATAACATGTAATAATGACCAAACTCAAGTGTACTCATTTCATCGACCTCTGAAGGATGAAAGGCAGAGTTTGTTTTGCAGCATTCAGGTTACAAATAGCTATTGTGAGTGCAGTGCTCTTAAGCCATTGCATTAATAGTTGGAAATTGAGGGGCTGGGTATCTAGTTTTAGTGTGTCTCGTTTACTTGAGAAACAGCTCTGTTGTTCATTGTCTTTGTCTCGACTACTTGTGACACTCCCTAAAGTGGGGCATGGAGGGTGAGCATGCCCTGTCACTGTTTCTATTCCCCCTCCCACCTTTGTCTCTATTTCTTCTCCCCCTCCCAACAGACAGAGGGGAAGATAGTTCTATGACGTGACACATGCTGGCTGCTTCATAATGCTTTTTATACCTTCCTGTTTTCCACCCCCATCTGCCCTCCTGTTATCCATCTCCACCCACCTTTGCGTTTCCCACCCCACCCGATTGCCAAAGCAAATAGTTTGCCCATAGGTGAGAGCGATTGGCTTTGCCAATGCTTGTTTGTAGTGGAAAGGCTTTGACAAATTGCACCAAAGCTCTACAAAGCTACCAGTTTGCCACACTGCAAACCATTGAGGGGTTTTGGCCAGATGCTAATTTGCACATTCAAGATTAGCTTCATAGTAGCCATGACCCAAATAAATTTGGGGTTTGCATCATTATAATGTTTGTCACTTCATACGTTTTTTAATTAAAAAATAATTCTTTACTATCCAAAATTCTTTTGTTGTCGCCATAAGAAATATATCTTTTTTAAATGAAAGCCGTTGTTTTCACAAACAAAGCATTTTTTTTAAACATAAACCCATTATTTTTTAAGCATAATGGTATAGATCACAGACACAACACCTTAACCCAACAAGCATTGGCATAGCCAATAGGTCTCGCCTTTGGGACCTTATAAGTGTCTAGCCATGCAACAGTTGATGTTGTTGCACCAAGGATATTGTGCTGCATAACTAAATACTTATAAGGTCCCAAAGGCGAGACCTATTGGCTATGCCAATGCTTGTTGCGTTTGTTTTTCTCTTTTCTTGTGACTCGGTTCTACCGAGTCACAAGATAGCTGCCAACACTTCCTGGTTTGGAGTGTTGACAGCCAATTAGAATGAAGCTCGTGGTCGGGAGGGTGCGCGGATCCACCGCGCCTCTAGATATCGAAACTTTTATTTTTTGATTTTCTCAGCAACTACTGAACAGATTTACACCATTTAAAAAAAAGGTCTCTTTCTGAACCAAGGGCTACCTTTTTGCCAAATTTGGTGTAATTCCGTTCAGCAGTTCGAACTGTAGCCGTGTCTAAAATTTCCTATGGGAAATTGATTTTCCGACCTCTTTTTTTTTAATTTCTCAGGAACTACTGAACGGATTTACACCATTTAACAAAAAGAGTTCTTTCTGAAACAAGGGCTACCTTTTTGCCAAATTTGGTGTAATTCCGGTCAGCAGTTCGGGCTGTAGCCGTGTCTAAAGTTTCCAATGGAAATTAACATGGAGAAAACACGTTTTGGGACCCCCCTTTTTTCTCGGCCCCCGCTTGGCGAATCACCCCGAAACTTTCAAGACAGGAGCTGACCAGAGCGCCCCACTAGTTTTGAAAATTTCGCGAAGATTCATCAAACGACGCTAAAGTTATTGGGAAAACAAAAAATGCTTTGGCGGTCGCCAGTAGGTAGTTATAATTAGGACCTGGTTTCCATAGGAAAAGCGTTTTTTGTTTCCCCAATAACTTTGGCGTCGTTTGACGAATCTTCGCGAAATTTTCAAAACTAGTGGGGCGCTCTGGTCAGCTCCTGTCTTGAAAGTTTCAGGGTGATTCATCAAGCGGGGGCCGAGAAAAAAGGGGGGTCCCAAAACGCGTTTTCCCCATGTAATTTTCCATAGGAAACTTTAGACAAAGCTACAGCCCGAACTGCTGAACGGAATTACACCAAATTTGGCAAAAAGGTAGCCCTTGGTTCAGAAAGAGACCTTTTTTTAAAATGGTGTAAATCCGTTCAGTAGTTCCTGAGAAATTAAAAAAATAAAAACTTTATATATCTGGGCGGGACCTAACCACCCAAGCACGAGCTTGGCTCTAATTGGCTGCCAACACTTCACACAAGCACGAGCTTGGCTCTAATTGGCTGCCAACACTTCAAACCAGGAAGTGTTGGCAGCCGTCTTGCGCCTCGCATCAAGTAAAAATCAATGTGCCGGTTTGTGAAGGTAGAGGTAGCCTGGCGCAGACTTTCGTTGCGGCGCTCTGCCGTTTTTGCCAACTTGGTGTGGCGCTGAGGTAAAAATCAATGTGCCGGTTTATAAAGCTAAAGGCCTGGTGCGGACTTTCCTTGCGGCACTCTGCCTGCCGTTTTTACCGACTTCGTGTGGCGCTGAGGCGATCGTGTGAAAATAAGCATTTCAGGCTAAAGGTACAAGTAGCCTGGCGCGGACTTTCGTTGCGGCGCTCTGCCTGCCGTTTTTACCGACTTCGTGTGGCACTGAGGAGATCGTGTGAAAATAAGCATTTCAGGAAACTCTCAGATCCGGATGTGAAGGCAGTTTCTATAGCTATAATATAAATATAAAACGTCTGCTGGAGTATGCACGTTAAGACATGAATGTGTACATATAACTAATTAGACACACGGATGGAGGGATGAATGAATTCTCCTCGCGAGTCGCCTCTTTCCTCGCCCCCTTCACTTACAGCCTCTGAATAGGGGTACTATATGAACAGGAGGCGCCTTTCGGAGTGCAGACCAGTTCAAGGCTCTATACACATGCACTAAGGCACAAGGAGAGCCCACTCCGGGCGACAGGGGTGGGGACCTCTGTTTGCAAACAGGGGCTGAAGAGTCCAGCGCTCTGGCCTGTCTAGGTGTAATATATTCATTTATTGCATCTAGGACGGCGAGCTGAGAGGGCATATGCTCTGGCGCAAGGTAAGGGAGCACAGAAGGTGTGTGGGGGGGCCAATCTCAGGTTGTTTCTCAAGGAAGGGGCCAACCAAACAAGGGTTAACAAACGGATCTGAAGCAAAAAAAGCCAGGTGTGCGGGATGTCACAGGGCAGCACACACAAAGCCTGCAGCCTGAAAAGGGGAGGGGAAAAGGGGAGGGCAGTAACGGGAGGGGGGCAGACATAGCAGGTCAGGTTGGCAAAGCAAGAAGCAAGGGGGCACAGACAGAAGAGGCAGGTAGGAGCGGATTAGCCAATAGGGATTAAAGCACAGGCGGCATCAAGGCAGGAGGAGGCAGCCGGCACCAGTGCCTCCCGCACTGGCAGGCAGCGCTAGAAGAGCATCGGGCAGAAGCAGTTCACCTAAAAAGGGGGCCCAGACACAGGAGAGACAGGCAGCCTCCTGTCCCCCAGTGGGCCACACCCCAAGCTCGGGCCCTTGTGCTGGGGGGGAGCCGCCAAGACCTCCCCTCCCAAAGCTCCACCAGCAGGTAAGCAACGCTGGAGTATCTTGTGGGGGGGGGGCGCAGAGGGCAGGGGGCAAAAAGCCTGGGGTACATACGGAGAGGAAGAAGACGTAGGCACAGCAGAGTAAACAAAAGCACACTGGGAGCCAGCAGGGGCCTCCTGGAGGGTCACAGCAGGGGGGAAGATACAGGACACAACACTGGAGTGCATTACTGGGCACGCTGTTGGAGGGGGCACAGGTGGGCAGAGCACAGCTAACTCCTGGAAGGGATCATAGTCTTGGGATATTAGCTACATCTACAGATGTGGAGGGGCATCGCTCTCGGGAATAGGACCATTATACCCTGGTGGGCAGTGGGCACCGTTTTGTGAAGAAGAGCGCTACACAAGACTGAGGCACCACTCCGCCGGGTCCACTGAGCACAGGCGAGAGGGGGGGCAATTCTGGACAGAGCGGGGTAGGGGCATATTATACAAGTAGGACCCAGGGTAGGCGTAGCTGACAACAAGGTCGGATAGGTCAGAAAATAGGCCCCAGCACCAAAATTAAAGTGCCTCATGAGTGAATCAAATAGCTAAAAACAAGTGTTCCACATTTGCCAATTGGGAGCGTTTTGAACTTCTAAAGTCGCACTGTACACATGTTATGCTACGTATGGGAGACTGTACTTATTTATGCTTGCTTCAGGCGGACCACCAACAGTATAAACCGGCCCTTCAGCCTTCAGACAGGCAATAGGCAGCTAAAAAACGCGGCCCACACACTAACATATAAGACCAGCCTGTCCGGCACTGCCAGGTGGTCCTGGACCAGTCTGACCCTGGCTAAAAGACGAGACTCTGGGAATAGGCTCCAGAGTGGCACCAGTGACGCAGCACGGGTTCAGTGAAACTAAATGCAAGCAATGGAAATGCCCCCCCACCCCCACACCTTGGTTGGGCAATAAAACACAGCCATAATTTAGGTATATTGGCCCCTCATACCCCCTGGGGCCAGTGCCACTGCACCTGGTGCTCTATGGATAGCGTTGCCCCGTGGCACCGATAAAATTACCAGGGGCGCTATCGTTCGAATCAGCATAGTTTACAATACACCTCACGGATCTGGGTTATTGTATTATTTAAATAACTCTATTATGGAAACCTTTCTTTAAAAATTGTTGTTACAATGTGCTCACCGACACACAGGCACACGAGATGTTCTGCAAAATAGAAATATCGGCGAAAAATAGATAGGGGCAAGCAGGGAGGCATTTCACCTCTAAAAGCTTAGCTCTGTACTGCCGCACAACCCACTGAGCTGCAGCAAAGCCTTGTGTTCACCTGCCTGCCATTTCCATCTAGTTATAATATAAGGATTTAATAAGGGCGGGGAGTAAATGCTGCAGGAGAGTAGGGGGGACATCTCAGTTAAAGGACCAAAGATGCAGGCAAAGTTACCAGCGCTATGAATGAGGTGGCCTGGCGCTATATTGTAGTTGTTGTTCCTCCAGCGGCGGTTAGCGCCTCCAATGCTTGTTTATTTGCATCCTTCCCACGGGTCGGTCAGGGCCTTCAAGGTTCCCCATAATTGGCGCACTCCATGTCTTTCTCTAAAACATTCTTTCACCCCCTCCCCCCACCCCACGCCACACTTCCAATGCCTCTCAAAGCGACGAACCTCATCAGTTTGACACATTATGTTTGCCAGGCGAAG
>CAWUFW010032649.1:0-13536 GCA_963921515.1 Calotriton arnoldi | reverse complement strand
AATAGGGTGGGAAGTAATTTAATTATAATAAATTGAATATTAATTTTCTTTTAATTAAATTTTGTGTTTTAGTTCTGTAGCGGGTTGTGGGTTTATAGGGGAATAGGGTGGGAAGTAATTTAATTATAATAAATTGAATAATAATTGTTATTTATTAGTATTTATTTAATTTTGATTTTATAGTGTTAATTATGGTAATTAATTTCTTATTAATTAATTAATAATTGGCTTTTAATTTTTATTGATTAATTAATTGGTAAATATGTTAATTGTGTCATTTTTTTTAGGAGCGGGTTGTGGGTTAATAGGGGAATAGGGTGGGAAGTAATTTAATTATAATTAAATTATTAATATGTTATCATAATTCATATTTATTTATTTATTTAATATTTTATATTGTTAATTGTGGGAAATAATATATTAATAATTATTTATTAATTTGTTATTAATTATTATCTATTAATTGGTAATTATGTTAATTGTGTGATTCTTTTAGGAGTGGGTTGTGGGTTGATAGGGGAGTAGGGTGGGAAGTAATTTAATTTTAATAAATTTAATAAAACATTTTATATAATATTTATTAATTATTATTTTATAGTGTTAATTGTGTGAATTAATTTATAAATAATTATTTATATTTTGATTGTTAATTGTTAATAATGAATGTATTAATTGTTAATTAATTATGTTAATTGTATAATTTTTTACTGAAATTGTTGGTGGCATTTATAGGGTAATATGATGGGAGGTAATTTATTTTTAATTAATTAATTCTTTGTTAATTGATGCTAATTAATTAATTACATTTTAATTTTGTCATTTGTGTAATAATTTTGATGTGTGAGTTGTGGTGTTTATAGTGGTAAATGGTGGGAAGTACATTTTTTAAAATTAATTACTTATTTGTTGTTCATTGATATGAATTTATTAATGTAAAATTAGTTATGGAAATTGTGTAAATATTTTTAGGTGTGTGTTATGGTGTTTATTGAGGTAGATGGTGGAAAGTAATTTAGTTTACAATAATTAATCATTACTTGATCATTAATATTTATTTATTAATTGTTAAATATTTTTGATAATTGTTTATTTTTGTTTGTTTGTGGATTTATGTTGTATAGCTGTAATGTTTGGTTACTACAATAATTTTGAACTTTTTAAATATATTTCTTAATTATTCAAAAATTTTAAATTGATAATTAATTGTGTTAATTATGGAGGTACACTTATTTATTTAATTTAGATGTGTGTTGTAAATTGTGTGGTATCATAGGGTAGGAAAAAAATATTACATTTATGTAATAATTATTTTTTAGATTACAATTCATTTCTATTACAAAATATTTATTTGCTTGACAATTTTTTGTTAAAATTTAAAAAATAATCTTTTTATGTACATTTTATATTTTTTCTACATTATTATATGTTTCTATGTTTTGTAAAAATGTATAATAGATGTTTTGTTTTTGGATGTTTTATTATATGTTGTATAGTAGTTGATATTTTGTTTGTTTTTAAATTTGAATTTTCTTAAGTGTGATTAGTAATTTTTACCCCTTTGCTATCCAACACTTTCCCTAATGCTGCATTCGCAAGAGTGGGAATAGTAATTTATACCCCTACACTATCCAACACTTTCCCTTCTGTTGTACTTGCTGTAGTGGGAATAGTAATTTTTACCCATGCGCTATCCAACACTTTCCCTACTGTTGCACTCGCTGGAGTGGGATTAGTAATTTTTACCCCTACGCTATCCAACACTTTCCCTACTGTTGCACTCGCTGGAGTGGGAATAGTAATTTTTACCCCTACTCTATCCAACATTTTCCCTACTGTTGCCCTCGCTGGAGTGGGAATAGTAAATTTTACCCCTACGCTATCCAACACTTTCCCTACTGTTGCACTTGCTGGAGTGGGAATAGTAGTTTTTACCCCTTTGCTATCCAACACTTTCCCTACTGTTGCACTCGCTGGAGTGGGAATAGTAATTTTTACCCCTACGCTATCCAACATTTCCCTACTGTTGCACTCGCTGGAGTGGGAATAGTAATTTTTACCCCTACGCTATCCAACATTTTCCCTACTGTTGCACTCGCTGGAGTGGAAATAGTAATTTTTACCCCTACGCTATCCAACACTTTCCCTACTGTTGCACTCTTTGGAGTGGGAATAGTAATTTTATCCCCTCCGCTATCCAACACTTTCCCTACTGTTGGACTCGCTGGAGAAGGAATAGTAATTTTTACCCCTATGCTATCCAACACTTTCCCTACTGTTGCACTCGCTGGAGTGGGAATAGTAAATTATTCCCCTCCGCTATCCGACACTTTCCCTATTGTTGCACTTGCTGGAGTGGGAATAGTAATTTTTATCCCTACGCTATCCAACATTTCCCTACTGTTGCACTTGCTGGAGTGGGAATAGTAATTTTTACCCCTACGCTATCCAACATTTTCCCTACTGTTGCACTCGCTGGAGTGGAAATAGTAATTTTTACCCCTACGCTATCCAACACTTTCCCTACTGTTGCACTCTTTGGAGTGGGAATAGTAATTTTATCCCCTCCGCTATCCAACACTTTCCCTACTGTTGGACTCGCTGGAGAAGGAATAGTAATTTTTACCCCTATGCTATCCAACACTTTCCCTACTGTTGCACTCGCTGGAGTGGGAATAGTAAATTATTCCCCTCCGCTATCCAACACTTTCCCTACTGTTGCAATTATTGGAGTGGAAATAGTAAATTCTTCCCCTCCGCTATCCAACACTTTCCCTACAGTTGCACTCGCTGGAGTGGGAATAGTAATTTTTTCTCCTCCGCTATCCAACACTTTCCCTACTGTTGCACTCGCTGGAGTGGGAATAGTAAATTATTACCCTCCGCTATCCGACACTTTCCCTATTGTTGCACTTGCTGGAGTGGGAATAGTAATTTTTATCCCTATGCTATCCAATACTTTCCCTACTGTTGCACTCGCTGGAGTGGGAATAGTAAATTATTCCCCTCCGCTATCCAACACTTTCCCTACTGTTGCAATTATTGGAGTGGGAATAGTAAATTCTTCCCCTCCGCTATCCAACACTTTCCCTACAGTTGCACTCGCTGGAGTGGGAATAGTAATTTTTTCTCCTCCGTAATCCAACACTTTCCCTACTGTTGCAGTCAATGTAGTGTAAAATGTAAGTTTAAAAAATATTACATATTTTAATATTTTAATTTATAGTATAATTTGAATTATTTTTATTTTACAGGTGTATGTATATATATATATTTATTTATACATTTTAATATATTTCTAACATTTTAAAATTAATTAAAATTATTATTTATTAATTATTTTTAAGTAAATATATATATATTACATTTTAAATATGTATGTTTAATTTATTTTTACATTACATTTATTACTTATAATTGGTCAAATATACAAATAAATCTAATTTTTTTTTTAAGTTAAATGTATTATTTCATTTATTTTACATTATTTTTTATACATATAACAAAAACGATATTTTCTACTTAGATATTTTTAACAACGATATTTTTTTTCTTGATATTTTTGTACTTACCTTTATGAAGATAGGAGGTCGATATTTTTGTCACGATATTTCTGTAGGTCAATATTTCTGTTGTCGATATTCTGTCAGTGATCCGTTAATGTAGCAGTCATATCTTGTGCACTAGCCAGTGATTGGAGAATTTTATATTCCCAATTACAGAAACATTCTCACAAAATCACAACCTTCTTTTGCAGCACTTTCTTTCTTACTTTACTGCAAACTTTACCAGAGTGTCTCAACCAATATGGCTGTGGTTCCTCTCCTCTCCAGTGAGATAGGCTTGCTCGACTGGATATTAATACCATATGACTATCTGTTCCAATCATCCCACAACATTGGTATTTAATACATTTCTTTTGGAACAATCAATTTTTGCAGTTTTGCTTCTTAGCTTTTAGTTGTCACTTCCTTTTGCTTAACAAAGTCACTGTTACCAGTGGTTGATGCATTGAAGTGGAGGAATTTGAATGTTTATTTATCTAAATGACCAACAAGTACCATGGACCAGCTGTACAAAGCCATTTTGCAGTCATCAACCTTGTAATTCGCAAAATCACACAGTCTGCAACCACAAAGGTCCAGATGCATCAAGGCAAAAACCGGTCGCAAACGGGCAGATTCGTAGAATCTGCCCCTTTGCGACCGGTATTTTTGAATTTGGGATGCATCATCCCAAATGCAAAAATCGCAATTTAAGGAATCGCAAAAATTGCGATTACTTAAATTGTGATTTTTTTAAGGAATCGCAAATTGCGATTCCTTAAATGCAATGCATGAAGTAAATTGAAATAGCGATTTCGCTATTAGGGTCGCAAATTACCGTCAAATGAAACTGGACGGTAATTTCAAAAAATTTGAAAATTGCACTAAAGTGCATTTTTCAAAGTTACATGTTACACACACACATGCCCTTGGGGCATTTGTGTGTGCAACATGTGGTCACATGGCAATTTCAGGGTGCAACAGGGTGTCCTTTTGGCACCCTTGCACCTTGAATTGCATGCACAATTTGCGAGTACCTATTTGGTACTCGCAAATTGCGCATGCATTTTCCATTGATTCCTATGGGCCTCTAGGCCCATAGGAATGAATGGGTAGCACTTTAATTGCGACTCGCAATTTGCGAGTCGCAATTAAGGAATGTTTAGGAATCGCAAACTTTTTGCGATTCCTACATGCATAGGCAATTGCGATTCTTTAATTGCGATTCTTTAAAAATCGCAATTAAAGAATTGCAATTGCCTATTTTGATGCATGTGCACCAAAATGTTTTTTTTGCTATATACTAAATGCAATTTACGAGTAAGAAAAGCATTTGTGATTCACAAAATGGGTTTGAAAGGAGAGACCCTACTAATAAATGATGTGCAAGTTACGCCCCTGCAAGAGATTGAAAAGGAACTTACTTCTCAAAGGAGGTGGCATCAGATTTGAAAAGGAGAACCCGTTAAACAAGTGGCAGTTTCCCCTTTGGAAATCATGTCTGATGACCACGGGGGAAGGAGGCAGTGGTTCAGAAGGTCACAGCCTGCACTCCCAATGTATTTCCAAAGTGGAAACATCTCATTTTTAAAGCAGGATTCGTCCATTTAGGGAACACATGCTCCTTTAAAACTAAAGGGCCTAATTTAGAGTTTGGTGGACTTGTTACTCTGTCACAACTTGACAAATTCCCTCTCTTCCCCATTACAAGTGTCATAGGATAATGCACTTATAATTAGGCAGATAGGATATCTGTCATGTTGTGATTGGAGTAACCTGTCCACCACACAGGCACAAAGTTACCTGCTTAGTTGTGCTAACACAGAGATTATGTAGTTTCTAGCAGGTCGCCATCTTTGTATTTGTAGCCAATCAAAAGAGTCGCAAAGAGGGACCTGGCTAATTAATATTCATCAGACAGCCCCCATGCGGCTGGACATTTTGTAATGTAACCTTTTAGTACATAGATAGCACTGCAAAATTAAAGATTGGTTATAAAACGTTAGTGTCCAATTTGCAACCACTAATGCTATATTTGATTCTTCAACCATCTTGGTCATAGGACACAAAACCCTAAACTGACCAAGGGGTTCTGGAATATATTTCTACATAGATGCGTTCCACAGAAATTCGCAACTACGTCCCAGACAGAAACTGAAGTTACTTAGTGGAATCAAGTAAATGGATGTGTCACCCAGAATTACTTGTGGTTTAATTCAAACAGTTGTAATCTTATACCTAAGGTAGTGAAAACAGATGTAATCCTGTAAGATTGGTCATAAAAGTAAAGCATGTATTCCATTTCTTCATTCTGATCCCCAGAAGAATATCAAAGGCTTGGCATCAGAAAACCTCCCTCATGTTAATCACTCTATTGTGATAATCTCAGTCTTCATGATTCTTCTCAGGCTATAGGAGGCACTTGCAGTCTTCTTCAGTCTTTCCGTTCCTATTGAGGTATACACAAAGTTAGCTCCATAAACTTCTGCTAGGCTGATCAATAGTTCCTGAGGCCTGTTTAAATCCATGGATCCCTGTGAGGACTTTTGAGATTTGAGTGTTCAATCCTAAGAGAAGCATGGGACCAGGAACAAGAAAAAAATATAGCTCAGCATAACCTTCAGGGGTTTACTGGTGTCCGACAAGGGTTGTGCACCCTGCCTCTGTCTATATCTTCTCGTGATCTGGAGATAGAAAGCAAGCTTATACTCGGACAACGGGGCCAGATCTTTCACTTCTGTTGGAAAGAACTCAGTGGAATCTCTACAGGAACATCCACTGGCTAGATTGCTTTACTTGAACTGTTGGCCTCCTATTCTGAAATGTTATGCTATATTGGACAGTAACATAGTTCTTGATCACTTTGTGTCCTTTCCTAGCAATTCAGAGTTTTCCCTCAAAACACTGAGGGGGATATTCACAAGGACTTATCTCCAATTATCTCCACCTTAACTCATCAAAAGTGGAGATAGATTTAACACCCCATTCACAAGCGGGTGCAAACTGCCGACATCGCCAGTATTCCAGCGATAACTGCCCCAAACTTAACACCACGGTGGACACCACCAACTAACCCTAATGAGATGCAGAGTAGGCGTTCCCGTGCAAAAACACACGAAAAAACCACAACACCACTTTCACAACGAACTGCCAGATCAAAACAGACGATAAGCCGCGGTAGCACCAGGGAATTAACACCTGCCTTTTGCTGGTGTAAAGCAGGACGACTACCTGCAGCATGAAAGGGAGCCCAGCCAAGAGCCACATCTGAAGACCCACAGATGCCATGGAGACAATGATCATGCAGGTCCGATACCCATGAGGGCCACAACACCCACCACCCCCCCCTCAACCTCCCCCCGGCCCCCCCGACATACACATACCGTGCACGACACAAGAGCCACAAAAAGTGCCAGATGACGCACATTGATAAAAAATAACACACATGTGTGGCCAGAAGAATGAGAAACAGTCACACAGCACTGAATTAACAACCAAAAACTTTATTGAAATACAACACAAAACACCAATGCGGAAGACTCCTGTCGAGTCCGTCCGGGACAATCTCGATGCCACAGCCTGGAAAATAAAGCACAAAATAAGAACGTGTGCCATGCGCACATCAAAGGAGCGAGACACAGAGAAACAGAAAATGAAAGAAAGGCAGAGAGAGAAAGAGAGAGAAGGAAAGGAAGGGAGAGAGAGAGAGAGTGATAGAGGGAAGGAAGGGAGAGTGAGAGAGGCACTGCTGCCCCTGCGCACCCAGGCCCCACTGTTCACCTGCTGCCACCGGTGTGTCTCCAACCACGTGCTGGGATACACTGCAAGCCACCAGGTATGCAACCTGCAATCAAGGCCAGAGTCAATCATGGCAGAGTCCATCACACAGCAACAACGCCTGTCCGTCCCTGCGCATGCATGCAGCCGCACCCCACCCCCTCCCGCCGGCCAGCGCTGGCTGTCCGCACTTGCGCACCCCGGGCCCACTGCTCACCTGCCGCCAATGGTGTGTCCACCAGTGGGCACACCACTTGCCCGTGCAAGCTCCAGGCCCCGGTCCCGCCACCATGGCATGGTCCACATCATGTGGAGCTGCCCCGCGGCACAGCAGGTCCCACACATGACGCTGAGTCCTGAGGCATCAATGGCAGAGACCACATCAGTGCACACGTCATCATCGCAGGCTGCACACCCGCTCAGCTATTTCGGTGCCACTAACCCTGTGCAACCCCAGTCAGCGCCACGTGGTGGTAGGCCTGTGACGGGCGCAAGGCCTTGGGTGCCACTAACCCTGTGCAACCCCAGTCAGCACCACGTGGTGGTAGGCCCGTGACGGCTGCAAGGCTTCGGGTGCGACCAACCCTGTGCGCCACAACTCATGGGCCCTTTATGATTGAGAACCGTGGAGCATCTGTCATCCAGTCACCACCAGCAGTGGGGAATGTGACATTGTCGGCCCCTTATATTGGCGAGGTCACATGGCCTGTGACGCCTGTGCCGGATGGGTGTGGTGTGTGTGCAAACCTGCCCTCAGGGAGTGGCCGTGGCAGGCTGACAACTAGACCAGTGACCTGCATACCACCAGCGTGTATGCCTGCGACATGTAGCTATGTGGGCCCCCCCTCGGAGCGTAAGCGGAGTGGTCTGGCCTGGCGTACGCCAGACCAGCGCAGGGCTTGCGACAATGACTCGGGGGCTCAGGGCGTGGTTCAGTCCATGTCCGGACAAGGAAGTGACTAATGCGTGTGTCCCTGTCGTAGTATCCACGGCAAGCGGATCACAATAGGCAATGTGGCACACTGTGAATGGCATCCCACTAGATGAGCATCATTGACGTGAGGGAAATCACTGTCCCTACATTCATCCACACATTCATACATGAATGATGAAGGACATGACACAGCAGTGCGTTTATGGATGTTTATTGCACATCCGGTGGAGTATTGCAGCTGGAGCAGTACAGGTCCATGCCAAGCACACTACACAATATGGGCCAGCCAGAGTCCATCCGGGGATGACAAGTACTGCGGAAGAGGAAGGGTACAGTCCGCAGTCTGATCTCCGTGTCATTGGTCATTAAACAGGATATGGCAGTCCATGTCCCGGTCCAAGGTGAGTGCAGCGGAGTGTGTCAGGGGTCAGTGGCAGGTCATGGGGCCATGTGCGGCACCAAGCAGAAACAGGCAAGGTGACGGACATGAATGCTAGTGCCTCCTACTGAACTCAATCCCATCCACGTCCTTGTCCGAGGATGTGTGCTCTGCCCCACCTGTGGGTGTTGTAGTACCGGCTGCGGCACTGTGTGCCACTGACACATCAGGGGCCGGAGGAGGATTGTTGGCCGCACTGTGTGGCAGTAACACATCAGGTGCCAGAGTGGATACGACTGCCGCACTGTGAGGCACTGACACACCAGGGGGCGGAGTTGTGGATGGTGTGGGGGCAGCAGCATTCATCATCGCCACGCCTTGTGGCAGCAATGCCATGATGAGGACATGCAGGGCCTGGTAGATGCCAGCTACATTTCGCTGATGTGCAGCGGTGGCTGCCATCCTTTCTGCCTGCATCCGCACCATGTCCTCCATGAGCCTCCACATGTGTGCCAGCTCACGGCTGGAATCGCTGGAGCCACTCTGAGTGGACAGGTGTTTTTGTCTCCGAATCAGGACTCGAGCGATGTCAGTCATGGCTCGTTGGAGACCATGGAGCGGGCCATGGGTGTCTGTTAGGGACTGGAGCTGGTCCCTGATCGGACCTAGACACCCATGGATGGCGTCCAGTTTGGTAGCCATGAGGTCGAACCCCACCCGCACCTGCTCAGCTGTCTCCCTCTGGACCTCCAGCACACGGCATTGGAAGGCCATGTGTTGTTCCTGGGGGTCTTGGGAGACAGCCAGGGTTGTGGGTGCCTCCTGCTGGGTGGTTTGTGGAGTGGGTGGGGTCTCCTCGATGCAGCTGGGCTGCCCTGGTCCTGGAGGTGCTTGGCGGATGAGCTCAATGATGTCTTGGAGGGCTTGGGTGTCGATGCTGGTGGTGTCCTCCTCGTCATCAGTGAAGAGTGGCTGGGACTGCTCTGCAGGAGGTGTTGACGGTGCCCCTGCAATGTGAAGGGGAGATGGTGTATTACAATGTGTCCGCATGTATGTAGCCGCATGGTGCAGGTTCACATTCAGATAGCATGGCATTGTACATTGTGACAGTCTGTGGATCAGGGCCATGATCCAGAGTGATTGCAGGTGTGCACTGTGCTCTGCTTGATTGTGCATGTGTGCCATTGTGGCCATCTCCACCCGTCCCCCCAGTACCTGGTGGTCACTCACCCTGTTGCGGTTGTGTTGTGTCCTGTCGAGCAGTGTCCGGTCCCCCGACTCCTGCCACGGTCTCCACACTGATGACTGTCGACACCAGCTCCTCCATGTCATCCAGCTCCTGCTGTGGCGCAGGCCTCCCACCTCCAGTCTGCATTGCTGCCTTCTGGTTGGCTGTGAGTTTCTCCTTGGTCTTGCGCTTGATGTCATTCCATCGCCTCTTGACCTCGTCCATTGACCTCCTGTACTCTCCGACGGCGTTCACCTTGTCCACGATGGCCCGCCATAATCCATTTCTGGTGCCCAATGACACATTGGAGGCGCTGAACAGTTGTTGATGGTGTTCTATCACCTCCGTGACCAGGATCCGATTCTCCTGCGGACTGTACTTCGCCTTCCTCTTCTTCTTGTCCTTGCCCTTCCCTGTCACCGTGGTCCCGGGCTGGTCGTCCGGGGTACTTGTGGGATTGGGCTCGTCCTCTGCGCCTGCTCCGGCTGCCTCCATGGTGCTTGAGTGTTGGTCATTTTGTGTTTGTGTGTTTTTTCTCCTTTTGTAGTGATTTTCCCGCCTGCCCGGTGTGTATGGCAGGCCTGGCACTGCTTATCGCTGATTTCCTCATCGCGAATGGGCTCATCGCACGTTTTTTGGTGTTGGGGTTTGTGTTTTTATCGCCGTCGAGGTGGTTGTATCGCGGACATTGTCTGTGGTTTCAGGAGACTATCGCATGGTACCGCCGTGTTGTGAATTCCACGTTAACACGGGGTTATTTTCCCGCGATGGACTGCGATGTGTAAAGTTTCGTTAACATTTTTTGGTGATATTTAGCACACGTTCTTGTGAATATCCCCCTGAAAGTAAAATATGCCATTTTACTCTGCCTTATTTCATATTGGTGCTTTTTGCATATTGGCACTCTTGATATTACAGGTAGGGCATTTGATAATTCCAGGCTTTCTTTTACTATTTCAAGACATACTAAAAATTGTCACTTTATGGTGATTATCCAGTTATACCTTATATATCTAACATTTGTATGGTCTGTTGTATAATAGTATGAGGGGTGCATGAAAAGTATGCGTGCAGTGTTTTATTATCAACTTCTTGTCTTCTTCAAGAAACTACATTTTCTAGTTTCTCATCCCACACTTGTGCATTAACTGAAGTAGGTGGTGGTGTATATAATGACAGAAATTGATAGTTTTGATGCACAGCCATTCTGGTGAGGTGCACATTTTGAGAACCACTTCTGTGTCACCTACTCATTGAATAAATTATTGTGAAGGAAATTCTTGATTTTATTTGAGTCATGAAAGTAAGTATACCCAGTCTGGTGTGAATACATATTTGCATTTATTATTCAGTACCCATCCTTGAAATGACACCTTATTTTGCTTTGTTGGTTGCAGAGGAGAATTATATGGCCAAATGACATTTGCCTGGCTTAACCGGCCCCATGTTTTACTCACTACCTAATATATGAAGAGGTGGCACAGCCTTTGATTTGTAGCTTGGTAAGAAGAGACAAGTACATAGGCATCCTTTTTAAGACATGTCATGGTCTGGAATAGGTGTCAGATGTCAAAATGAAATACTACTTAACACAGTTGAGCTTTTCCTCCACACTTAGCAGTGCATCAGAGGTATCGGTTAAAGGCATACCAGTGGCGGCTCCTCCACTAAGGTGGAGGAGCATCGCCCCACCTGCTCCACAGCAGGTAAACACAGAGTAAGAAAATGGACATTAACATTTTATTATTCCATGTGCCGCCAGGCGCACTAGCGCAAGTGGGATGGTGGGGGCTGGGGGATGGACAGATTCCTGCGGATTGCAGGATGACATTTGCAGGCGCTCAGTGCACATATCAGATTGGCTGGCTGTCTACAGCCGGCCTATCCAACATGCGTACTTAAGAGCCAGCAATCCCAGGGCTGTAAAACAGTAGGGGGTTGAAGGCACAGGTCCCCAGCCTCAAAATGAGCGCTGGGTTAACCTGCTCCAACCAATCCTGGAGCTGCTCTCATGCTAAAAACAGCATGAGTGCTGCAGCAACAAATGATGGATGGAATGCTGAATAAATCGAACATTAAGCCCCCCAGTCAAGAGATCAGGGTTAAATCCGTTGTTGTTTTTCTCACTACGCCACCCCAGTTTGGACCCATCCATATGCAAATAAGTCTTGAACCTGCTCCTTATGGGAACAGTCCAGCCCGAACTGCTAACCTGGGTCTTTCCTGGACTGGTTACAAGAACCTGAGACCGGTTTCAGGGTATCACCCCCTCATCAGCCAGGCTAGCTTAAATCTACTGGCACAGCAAGCAAGGGACCCACATCTGGGCATACCCATACCACTTAGGGTGAAAAATGCTGCAGCAACAAATGATGGGTGGAATGCTGAATAAAATAAACATGCACTCCAAGTAAAGAGATCTGGGTTAAATCCATTGTTCTTTTGCTCTCTATGCCACCCCCAGTTTGCACCCAACCATATGTAAATCAGCCTTGACCCTACTCCTCATGGAAACAGTTCAGCCTCAACTGCCAAACCGGGTCTTCCCTGGACTGGAAACAAGCATCCCAGGAATGGTTTCGGGCTATCACCCCTCATCAGCCAGGCTAGCTTGAATCCAGTGGCACAGCAAGCAAGTGACCCACATCTGGGCTTACTTATCCCACTTAGGACGACAAATGCTGCTGCAACAAATGATGAACGGAATGCTGAAAAAACAAAACATTCACCCCCAGTCAAAAGATCTGGGTTAAATCCATTGTTCTTTTGCTCATTACGCCACCCCAGTTTGGACCCAATCATATGCAAACCAGTCTTGACCCAGCCACTCAAGGGAATAGTCCAGCCTAAAATATCAAGCCCGGTGTTCACTGGACTGGAAACAAGCATCCTGGGACAGGTTTCTGGGTATCACCCCTCATCAGCCAGGCTAGCTTGAATCCAGTGCACAGCGAGCAAGGGACCCACATCTGGGCATACCCATCCCACTTAGCGAGAAAATGCTGCAGCAAAAAATGATGGACAGAATGCTGAATAAATCAAACATTCACCCCCCATCAAAAGATCTGGGTTAAATCCATCGTTCTTTTGCTCACTACGCCACCCCAGTTTGGAGCCAGTGATCCAGCGGGTTACTAGCAACAAGCATTTATACACCGAGTACTCACCTGGGACCATTCATTCATACTATGCTAGAAATTTCCGCTGGTGGGTCAGTTGTACTCTTTATCAATATCCCTGCTACCAATTACTTTCTGATTGAAGAGTAATGACTTACCAATGGACCCTTTGATAATTGGGAAGTTTAAAATGAGTGACATTCATTCAATTCATAAATTCCTAAAATAATCACTGAGTCAGGAAGTTTTAAAATGTTTATCTATAGTTTTAGCAGAGTAAAATACAGAACCACATAATACTTGATCGTATATCAAGGATGAAGCACAATAATTAATTATCGATCAATGACGGTTCCCTAGAAAGAAGAAGATAGAGACAGCTGCACAGCTAAAAGATTGCATTTATATTTACCTAAAGGTGCGAGAAACCAAACCCCTTGGCCAAGGAGTTGGAAAGATAGGTCCCAGGAAGGATGAAGACCAAAGACCTCCGGACCAGATTCAGGACAGGACAGGTGACCTCTCTATCAACGACGCCTGCGTCGTTCCCTCTCTGA
>CAWUFW010032648.1:0-13538 GCA_963921515.1 Calotriton arnoldi | reverse complement strand
ATTGAAAAGTAACATGGACAATTAGCACTTTATAAGAAGTGTCATATGTAACTAGCAGAAAACATTATACATGAAGAACTCCCTGTTATGGAAACTGACAATTACTCATGTATTAAATGTGTTTATTAATTCTGTTATTTTAAATGTAGGTAAATGCATTAATTGAATATGCCCTATTTTTCCTGTTCAAATTCGTAAAGCTCCTTATGCTGGTTTTCTTATGTTAGATTATTCTTGCTCGGCCTGCAAATGCATTTCCCTGACAAGCTCTCGACTTTCGAATTAATAGCTGAATTTCATGTGTGCTGCAGAATTTGTTACTCCTCTCACGATTTTGTGTTGCAGGTAGAAAAGAAGACGCTCTTGTTATGGCTAGAATAACGTCTTTGTTTTTACTAGTCAGGCAAGGAGATTAGTTATTTTGTAAACCCGAGTGTTCGAGTGAAGGAAGGCCGTTTGTGTTCCACACAGGAGAAGGGCCCTGGGAACCAAGGACAAACTGTTGCAAAAGAAGAACACCGTTATCCCATGGAAAAATACCTTTAGGGTTGAGACCCAGAGACAGATGGTGTAACTCGCACAGGATTCTTGGGAAAAATACCTGAAGTATTGTGATGTTGGG
The DNA here is from genome assembly GCA_963921515.1 of Calotriton arnoldi. Classification (NCBI taxonomy): domain Eukaryota; kingdom Metazoa; phylum Chordata; class Amphibia; order Caudata; family Salamandridae; genus Calotriton; species Calotriton arnoldi. Next base: position 12,916 of record CAWUFW010032648.1, on the reverse strand, counting down.
AGTAGGGAAGAGTCCCCACTTCTTCCCACTGTCCATTCGAGAGAGCATCTCAGAACAAACTCTTTCTCGAACTGCTTTATGCTGAGAATGACCTACCGATTTTGGGGCAGCACTTCTTAGGAAGACTCCACATGATGACACCTTTACCATCCATTTTCTGAGAAGATGTCTAAGTAGGGATGTCATCATGTAGTGATAGAGTAGGGATAGATTAATGCTTTATTCTCATCAGCCCTTGATGCAGGGAAACCTTGACCTCATGCTTTCTGATCCTCTGCATCTTATTCCTTGAATTCATTGACTTTGCTCATGTTACATCGTCTAAATTGGATATGCAGATTTTGGCTTTATGCTTTGATTCTGCATGTACTTCTACACTTTCGCATCTTAGAGGAGGTGTCTTTATGTTCAGTTATTTTTTTGGCTTTGTAATAGATTAACTAACCTTACATATTGTCTGTGGTTAATTATGTGTCCAAAGGATTTTTTTGTTTAATTGATTGACCCTATAAACAATTTTTCTCCCCTCTACACTTCCATGCTGCTAAAAAGAACCATCGGATTGTGATTCTGGAATGAGGTCTAGAACTTATGGGCCACTTACCTTTCAGTTGGTAGCCCAGTAGGATGGATTGCTTCAGAAGCGAGGAGAATCTAAAGAATAGTCTAGAAAAGTGGAAACCTTCGACGAACCCCAAAGGCGCAACACTGGAGGCCCAACTGACCAAGAACGAAGAGTGGCGGAATCTGGCAGAGATTGAGGGGAATCTGATGTCTGCGGGTAGAGATCAGTGGTGAGCGGAGGAGTGAGTATCAACTTAGGGTGAATGTTGTGTGTTAGATCAAAGGGCCATGATTTGATTGTGTGAGTGTCTTGCGGAGCTGGTGTGAGAATCGAGTGAATGTGATTTCGAGGACGAATGTGGTCCAAGAATTGAGATTTGAGTTTCAGGTCCCAAAGTGGCCTAAGATCTCGGGATATATTAAATGGTGCGGAAGATGCCGAGATTGATTGTGATTGTCTAACCCAAGAATTGAGGACGCAAACGCAGAAATTCGCAGAATTTCCGCCCCTTATGCGATCGCAAAACTCGCATTGTGCAATGTGGGGAAGAAAAAACCCATTCGCAAAATAAGAAATCGCTAAAACCGAGACCAACCAATTTGCCACTCCTTATTTTGCGAATATGAACTTCTGCCGAGTCCCAAATAGCGAATCCTCATTTGCCGAATCTCGTCATTAATGGATTCGCAAACCAATGTAGATGAACACCGCAAATAGCGAATTACAATGAAAGTACGCTTATTTTGCGTTCATAACTACCACCAACTCAAAGCAGGTGGTAACCAGGTGCACAGCATATAAACAGGCCCAGAATGCCCCACTACTTAGTTTCACAATGGCAGCCCTGTATGTCATAGCGGGTGGAGGATGCGGATACAAGCAGCAGCACAGAAAGAATGAGGAGGCGACGAGGAACGCATATACAGAGTGCGCATTACCCTGTTCCAACTAACAGAAGAAGATAGAAATACATGACAGGTAGCAGGCTTTGACTCACAGCTACCATCTCTGTAGACCTGGATACGTGACCTCCAACCAATCCTGGAGCATCAGACACCCAGAGGGACCCACGCAATACCAACACATGTGCAGGTCCTGTGTTCCCTGCACCTTACTTGCATCAGGTAGTTACCAGGGGGTGATGGCTGGGCAGCCGGAGGGTCTCCCAAAGCTGCCTGTCACGCTTCCTCCAACACCTTCCTGGATGCCATGCTCAAAGCACTGCACCATTACATCCGCTTTCCCACCACGCAAATGGCAGGAACTGCAGAAGACCAAAATGGATTTCTACCAGATGGCTCAATTCCCACATGTCATTGGGTGCATCGATGGGACACATGTCGCAATCTGTCCCCCTCAGCCACTGAGTATGTGTATCGAAACCGAAAATCCTATCATTCCATCAACGTCCACGTCATTTGTAATGCCTCACACATCATCACTGGATATCGTTGCCAAATTTCCAGGAAGCACGCATGACTCTTACATCTTCGGGCATAGTGGAATCTATACACGTCTGACTGGGGGAGAATTTGGAGAAGGATACCTGCTAGGTAAATGCATGCGACACACTCTGTCGTACAACCTTTGGATGTATGGGTAAGTGTGCTGTGATTAATGTTTATTCCCTTTCTCATGTAGGTGACAGCGCATATGCAGTCCGTTTTCATTCATACTCACCCCATTTCTCAACCCAACTACCCCAAATGAGAGGAGATACAATGCTGCCCATAAGACGACGCGTGGATGTGGTGGGAGCGGACATTTGGACTGCTGGAAGAGCAGCGTCTCCGCTGCCTCCACAAAGAGGTGGAGGTGCTGCGGCAGTACCGCCCCCGAGACATGCTGCAAAAATCATTGCTACCTGTGCCATGCCAACACAACCTGGCTACAAAAGAAGGGAATCCCACTGGACATCACAGATTCTGACTCAGAGGATGAGGAAGGCCCACGGCCACATCACAGAGCAGCAGGTGGTGTTGGACGCCACGAGATGGGAGGCACAGACGTGATGAGATCACACGTCAACTATTTCTAAGTCAGTGATGAGACAAAGCTAGAAGAATGACTTTTGAATAACTGTGTTTTATTGTCCTTGACATCAGGCAATATGTGTGCACACAGCCTCACAATCCTGCCCTCTGTGTGCCTTGAGCTGCACATAACGCGGGCATATTCACACCCCATGCAACATGTGCAGACCCTTACCAGTTCCCCTCATGGGTTACCTCACCCATTAGCTGAGTGTCTGCCACAGCATGAACTTATTTTTTGTGCCCACGCTAAGCAGGCACTGCTACGGTCAGTGTTCACACTGGCCCTCCCGGGACGAGGGACTCTGCTGCTGCTGCCCTTGCCTTGCACTCCGCCGTCTGGGCTCAGTGACAGGTGGAGCGATGCTGCTAGCGGCTTGAGGCCTCCTCACTGTCCCCAGCATCCGCAGCTCCTGTGGCAGCTATGTTGGCTGCCTGGAGCTGGTCGACAGCACCCCTGGTGACCTGTACCAGCTCCCCTCGCAACATCCTGGCTGCAGTGGGCCATTTCCACCTGCATGGCAACTGTGCGTCTGCTCAGGACAGCTGTAGCCATTGCAGAGGCGGTTGACCGCCTTTCGTGTACCCATCCATGCATTGTTTTTCACGGCGCCTTGAGCCATGTTTCCCTCTATATGGTGGTGCATAGCAGCTTGTATTGCCACAGCCATGTCCTTCATGCTCTCGCGTGGCCCTCTGGGCACCTCTCGGAGTTCAGATCAGAAATGCCCTCCTTGATATCCCTCATGTTCTTAGCTCAGGGACACGCAGCTGCCGTTGCATTGATTTCCCATGCTTTTCATTTGCAGCCGCTGCACGTCCCGGCCATGGTGCCCTCAAGACCCGCAAAGACAGTTCATTCCTCCCCCTGCTCAGCAAGCACGTTGTGGCCTGGGTCTGCGTCGGAGCCCACAGGTGTGACTACGCTGCACAGAGGACTGTTGAGTTGGAGGCTCGTGCTGGCTCTTCGGGCATGGACTGTGGATCTTCCTCTGTGTCTCTTCCAATCCTCCCTCCATCTCCTGTAGTGTCTCCAACTGCGCACCTCCTAGGTCTTGGTGCGGGTGTTGCTATCTGTGCCTGTGTGCGACGCTTCCTCCCCTGCATGTTGTTTGCCCAGGTGCCTCATCTCTGTCCTGGCTGTCTGCTGCCTGTGGCGCAGGTTCACGCCCTGTGGATACAAGAGGACCATTTACTGTGTGTCTGCCTTGGATTGCAATTTGATTTCATTAAATGTACATGACTTGGCATTCACACTAAGAGTGCGTCTGCATGGTTATTGACTGGTTGCTTGGGTCCCCTGCGGATTGTGTTCACTCCAGTGTCACTGCTTTTGCTATTTAATGTTTGGGGACTGCATCTCCCATTGATGCATTGCAGGTTGTTAACAAAATGTGGACTGGAGTGGCAACCCAATCCTGCTCATGTGTAAGTTGGGGATTGGGGAGTTCCGGGAGGGTGACGGTTGCAGGACAGAGTGTGCTTACGCCATCTTTACCTTGTCTGGTGTTGTCTGATGGCTGAGCTGTCCACTTCTCCTATGCCACTTATGCTCTCAGGCTGGAGGGTCGGCCTCCACCATGTCCCCCAGAGGTGTTCGTTGCTGGCTCTGTGGATGGATCCTCCACCTGTTTTTTGGCTTCCTTCAGCCTCTTTGCAACTCTGTCTCTTCGCCCCTGGAGCGCAAGCCGTACCAGCGCTACTTTGGGTCGTCGATGGAGCGCTGTGTGGCCCCAATTGCATTGACTTTGGCTTGTGTTCCAGCCAGATCTTCCTCTTCTGCGATTCAGGGACATGCAGAGACTTTTTCCCAAAGAGTAGATCATGGGTCTTCTACTACTTCCTCTATGAGGACCTCCAACTCCTTTTCGCTGAATTTGTGCTTTCTTTTCCTTGCTGCAGGCTCCTTTCCCTTCTCCTGTGTGTCCATTCTGTCAGCTTGGTGCCCTGTCCCTGAGCACTCCTGTTCAGCTCCTGGAGTGTGTGCTCCCCTGCCCCCTGCCTCCTCCCACAGCCTCAGGCACTCTGGAAGCAGCATGGGCGGGGTCACTTCCTGCATGTGATGTCATCAGACTTGCACCTGGATGGCAGACTCGCTAACTCCAGCGATTCCTTGAAATTGCGAGGTTCGCTAATACCCATTCGGGGTAATTGCGATTCGGTATTCAGGTGAGAGCAATTTTTAAGGAGATCAGCAAACTATTAGCGGATTTTTCTCTACATTGTGGTTTGCGATTCGTCAAATAGCGATTCGGTAAAAATCGCTGTTTGGGAATCGTAAATTTAGATTTTTATACATCACCGAGCCGGACTCCGGAGAGATTGCACCGACCATCGGACCCTAGCAGTCCGAACAACGCAGCACGATGCGCACGCATGCCATCGGACTCGGACATTCCGCCGGTCGGACTCCCATTGAAGTCACTGGGAGCCAGTCGTACGACGCGCACACGCGGCCCCATTGACTCAATGGGCACGACGCCAACAAGGGCGCCTACAGCGTGTTCAAGCTGCCGACGCGGGTCGCGCCCGCACATGCACGCAGTAGGGGACCCATGGCTCCCCTGTGTGCGACTCGTCGCGCCTACTGCTTCCAGGGGGTCCGACACGGACTTGCAAAGTGCGGCTCCGACAGCCTGGAGCCGGACTGGGCGCGAGTCGGTCGGAGCGGCACGCGGCGCGAGATCAGACTTACCTCGGCCGGGAACGCCTCCATTGGCGCGGTGCGAGCCTGCCCCTGCGGCGAGTCGGGCCGGAGCGGTCGGGTCCTGCGAACGAGTCGGTCGGAGATTTCGCGAGCGCACGCATCGTGACTCCGCCGCCCGGACGCACGTACGCATTCGGGTCGGGAAACAGGGCTCCGAACCGGATCCTGCAGCTCGTAATCCGATTCGAGCCCTACCGCCGAGATATTGTTTTACATAAGTTAGCATTCGCTGCGCCATTTTGTATAGAGGCGCCATTTTGTAGCATGATTGAAACTAATTCTTTGCTATTTTGAGAAACGGCCTTCTCTAGGTTGTGTTTCTTCGGAGCTGAGTTCTGCCACACTAATGAAGGCACTGTTCTTATTAGTGCATACCTTTCCTTTAGATGTAAGCCTTCTCCCACTTGTCTAGTGGCGGGCACAGGCGGAGTGACCTTGACTGATAATGTGTGCCCGGCTTCAGAACCGAAACTTACTCCTTTGTAATTTACTGTCTCTCTGGGAAATTCCATGGTGGGCGTGTTTTCATTGACTCTGAAATGTACATAATGTATCGCTATACTTGCTGATGTAAGTCCCTCTGCAGCACTCCTTAGCGGCTGGGCAGATTGGGCTCCGCTCTGATTGTATTCTGAATAAACTATTATTGGTTTGTATTCTGTGTCTGACTGACTCTTCATTTTAGTGGAAGTCTGAGAGGTGGTCATTGGTGACCCGAGTGACCCAAATCGGGCCACTTCCTTCAGTTGGCGGCCGAACAGGGACTCCTTCGGGTGAGTGGCCCTTCCCCTTCCGCGGACGGGGGGGGGGGAGGTCGAGGCCATCGTCGGGTCGGACGGACGGATCAGGGATCCCTGCACGAAGAGTTCCTGATACTCACAGCTGCCCCTTCTGTCCTGCCAGACGGTGCCTCGCCCAGTGGTCATCCCGACTGGAGTCCTGAACGGCGAAACCCTTGGATCTAACCGTTTGGTCTGAGGAGTCGGCAGTGGAGAATAGTTTTGTTTGACCTGCATATATCAGATGAGTTTGTTTTGGTTCTTTGTGGATATGGTACCATTTTGGTTTGTATTTGGTACGGTCTAAGGACCGTCTTTGGGATAAAAGCAATTGCAATTGTTTTACCGGGCATAAATTGTGAACTTGTTTTCTTTTGAGAACGCCTAGTTTCAGTAAATTGTTTGTCTTGTGCTGTCGTTGGTCTTCTACTGATGCTCGATTGGAAGAAAGTCAGCCGGCGCCTCTAGAAGGCTCTCCGAATTTTGATATATATGTGAAGCATGGTCTTGGCCCTATTATGTTAAGTACATTATGGCACAAATATACGAGGGACAATGCCGAATTGCAGTGGCCATTGACGGGCTCTTTCGATGAACAAAACATTGAGTATTTACAGGAACAGTTTTTTAAGAAGCGAAGTAGGCAGTCTATGTTTGACTCCCTCAGAACATGGCAGAAAACAGCTAGACAGAAGCGGTTGAAGGCAGAAAAGGAGGCCCGGAAAGGAAGAATGCAGACGTTGACTCAGAAGGCTGTAGTATATGATAGGGAGAAACAGGAGAAGGGTGTTGAATGTGAAGATAGAAGGTTTCGATTACACATTGATAAATCATATGTGGTTCAGGAAGAAGATGACGTTTTTGTTGAAGAATTATTAGATACCCAACCCCCACCTCCATATGCCCCGCACAGAATATATCCTATTGTTCCGATGCCCTCGCAGTCGCCTGTTACAGTTGCTTCCGCTGTCTCTGTCCCTGCATCTGCTACTGTTGTTTCAACGGCTCTGGCTTCGGCTCCTCCTCCTCCTACTGTTTCTTTGCCGTCTGTGGCAACTGTGACTGTTAGTGCTCCTGCCGTAACTATTGTTTCAGCTACACTTCCGCCAGCTCTTTCCCCCACGACACAGCCCCCAGCGACGATAGTGCCTGTTGCTTCTGTTGCGTCTCCCACTGTGGTTTTTCATCCTCCAACATTAGTAGGTAGTGGGACACCAGCGCGTGGATTTGAGGACAGGGATTGGACAAAATTTAAGGAGCGCATGGGACCGTTAGTGAGATCTGATGTAGGGGATGAAGAAAAGAGGGTAATAGCTAATCAGGCTGCACAGTGGGCCCGTAACCCTATTTATAGTGTAGAGGATGTCTGAGCGACTATGAAAGATTTTGAGCCTTTTATACAGCAACATGCTCTTAAGCACATGTCTGCTTCTCTGATTGGTCTCTGGCAACAGCACTTTAAAAGCGGAAGCACCTCAAATTTTATATGATATTAGGGATCGAGTGTATATTAGTGAATTGGGGCCAGAACAGGTTTTTGCTAATGTTACGACAATAATAGCCTATAGGGGAAGATTGCATGAGAAAAGTCCCAGGCCATTGTCTCAGTTTCTGATGGGAGAGGTTCATCCTATATATCACCCAGAGATACCAGAGTTAACTGATCAGCATGGTAATGTCACTAGAGCGGGTGTAGCGGCCCAGTTTCAAGAACAATGGGTTTATACTCCATGAAAGAGAAGTGAGGTTTTGCTCTCTTAAGGCTCATTTGCCTGACCCTAGGAAAAATCCTACTGCTTATTATAAAGAATTGACTGAAGCTGCCTCTTTGATGGCAATGACTGTTGCTGACATTGAAATGTTTTTTGGTCTTCTTGTTCCGGTTGATATTTGGAGGCAGGTCCATACTCAAGATCATGTTCCAGAGTTAGGTGGTACTTGGGATCAAATTAAAGTATGGGATCAGGAAAGGAAACCCGGTGATGAGCCTTGAGCGGACATTTTAGTGTTGCCAGGTCGCATAATTACGTATATGCATTCTCTTATTCCGCCAAGAAAGGTGGATTGGGATAAATTGTCAGCCTGTCGACAGAAGAAAGATGAGAGTGTGTCTGATTTTTTCACTCGATTTGAAGGTACATTTTTGGATTATAGCGGACAAGATTTGTCTGTCGAGGGAGGTGCTCGGTTGTTTGTTAATAGATTTGTTTCTAACTTGCTTCCTGAAATTGCGACTCGATTGCAAGCTTCTGAGAGTACCTGGTCCACCCCTGCTCCCTCTGTTATTTTGAACATGGCACAATATTATGAGCATAGGGATAATGAGGAAAAGGAGAGGACAGAGAAGAGACATAAGGATTTAAAGACAACGGTTTTGCTACAGCCGGCTTTTAGAGGGAATGGGAGAGGACATGGTGGACCTGCCCAACAGCTTCCGCGCACTAGTAGACAGCCAGTAAGTACGCCTTTGGGTCCGAATCAGTGCGCGTACTGTAAAGAGGAGGGATATTGGCGTAGTGAGTGCCCCAAGCTTTTGCAGAAGGTAGCGGTCCTGAGGGGACGGGGTTCTCGTGGAAGGGGTTGTGGAATTGGTGGGACAGATAGGGCTCAGAATGCTGTGGCTTCACAGGGTCGTTCTGATAATAATTATTTTTATGACCCTCGTGAAGGACAGTACTATCATGACGATTATGATGTGCAGGAAGTGACAGGGATGTCCTATAGCTAGGACAGCCAGGGACAGAGTGGGGGACCAGTTCTGATACCTGTAGACCAGCGTGGTCCTTATGTGACAGCAGAATTGCAAGGTTCAACTAAGGAATTTTTGGTAGACACAGGTGCGACAAAAAGTTCTGTGTCTCGAAATATGGTCCCTGGGGCAGCTCTGTCTGGCCATAATAATATGTTGGTTGGTTTTTCTGGTGTACCGGTTGTGAGCCCCATTTCAAAACCTCTTGCGTTGACTATTGGTCCTTTCACTGTGGATTCGCCATTCTTGTTGACATCTAATTGTGGTGAAAATTTGGCGAGTTTGGATTTGTTGAAGAAATTGCATGCCACTATCTATTGTTCTCCGGCGGGTGTCTATATGACGATGGGTCCAGATGTAGCACGCGCTAAGCAGTGTTTGTCCAAAGATGCACCTCTTCCTGTTGAATTTAAAGATGTGCCACCCACTCTGTGGGCGACGGGCGACACAGATGTGGGATTGGTACAGATATCGCCGGTCTCGATACAGGTTAAGGATGGTGCTATTTTGCCCGGTATCCTTCAGTATAAAATACCGCAGGCAGGAGAGCAAGCCTTATTGCAAATTATACAGGATTTGATTAAGAAAGGAGTGGTTGAGGAAACAACTGCTAATATTTGCAATATCCCTATTCTTCCAATTCTTAAAAGGACGCCCTCAGGTTCCCCTGATGACCATGAAGATGTTCATCGTTTCGTGATTGACTTGCGCAAGGTTAATAAAATAGTGGTCCCTCAGTTTCCAGTGGTCCCAGACATCACTACTCTTTTGACAATGGTTCCTTCTACTGCTAAATTATTTTCTGTCATTGATTTGAAAAACGCATTCTTCAGTATTCGTATTCATCCAGATAGTAGGTACTTGTTTAGTTTTACCCTAGCTGGTAGGAGCTTTAGATTCTGTTGAGCTCCTCAGGGCTATACAGAAAGTCCAAGTATTTATAGTCAAGCTTTAAAAATTCAGTTGGATTCTCTATTGCTTCCCTCAGGTAATGTATTGGTGCAGTATGTTGATGACCTACTCATTGCTTCTGACACGGAACAAGGTTGCAAAGACAGTACAGTTAAATTGTTGTTGCATTTGGCCCAACATGGACATAAGGTGTCTCTTTCTAAATTTCAATATTGTCGACAGTAGGTCACCTATCTAGGTCACGTACTGTCGAAGGAGGGTAGGAGATTGACCCCGGAGCGCATTAGCACCATTGTTAAAATGCCCGTTCCACAAACTCAGAAAGTTGTGTGCGCTTTTATAGGTATCACTTCCTACTGTCGGCAGTGGATACCTAGCTACTCGCTACTAATCAAACCCTTGCTTGCACTAACGCTAAAGGATGTTCATGAGCCTCTGCCCTGGACGCCTGAATGTCAGCAGTCTTTTGAGCAATTAAAAACTGCGCTTTGTTCGGCTCCAGTACTTGGCACCCCAGACTACACTAAACCATTTGTGTTGTACGTCCATGAGATGACCGGTTGCGCGCTTTCTGTTTTAACACAAAAATTTGGAGATACGCAACGGCTGTGTGCTTATGTCTCTGCCGTCCTTGACCCTGTCGCACGAGCCCTCCCGAGCTGTCTAAGAGCGGCCGTGGCTATGGCTGTATCTATTAGACAATCGGCTGGACTCGTACTTGATACTGACCTCACAGTCATGGTACCCCATGCTGTGGATACACTTTTGAACAAGACCAAGACACAGCACCTCACCAATGCGCATCTGACTGGATATGAATTAACATTGTTTGCCAAACACATTACGATCAAAAGATGTGCCACTCTGAATCCAGCCACGTTACTACCCCTCCCTTCTGAGAATGATGAGATTAATAAACATGACTGTATCTTCCAGACGGAAGAAGAGACGAAAGAACGGGCAGACTTAACTGATGTTCCCTTATCTGACCCACAAGGGGAACTATATGTCGATGGCTCTTGTTTTAAATTACCAGATGGCACTACAACTGCTGCGTATGCTATTACTGCGCTGCGTACAGTAATTAAGACATCACGTGTTCCCTATCAATTGGCCCAGGCTGCTGAGCTTGTTGCTCTAATATGAGCTTGTGAATTGAGTGAGGGACTGGTTGTCAATATTTATACCGACAGTCAGTACGCCTTTGAAGTCGCACATAATTTTGGGCAACTCTGGGCTGAGAGAGTGTTTCTTACTTCCCAGGGCACCAAAATCCTGCACGGGCACCTCATATTGAGGCTTTTGTCTGCTCTGACACTTCCTAAGAAATTGGCCATAGTAAAGTGTAGTACACATCAGAAAGTCACTGATGATGTAGGTAGGGGAAATGCTTTTGCAGACCAGACAGCTAAAGAATCAGCCCGTACTAAAATGAAAAGAATGTTTGTAGCAGGCCCGCTACGTGGGTGCCTGAAGTTACCATGTTTGAGGATACACTTGAGAATGTAAAAGAGATACAAAGTGAAGCTACAATAGAAGAATTAGCAGAGTGGCAAGAAAATACAGCACAATTGAATGATGAGGGATGTTGGATTGATAAGTCAGGGAAGCAGAGATGGATGTTGCCAGATGCATATGTTGTCCCTGTGGTTACAATGGCTCATGGCCCAGCTCATACCAGTGCAAAGGGTATTTGTAAGTTGTTAGACCCTGTATGGCAGAATGATAATATTTCAAATAGCTGCACATTTAGTGAAGTACTGCATGGTGTGCATGATGCATAATCCTGGGAAGGGTACTCCTACACCCCCTGGTAATTTCGCACCATCCACCCTCCCTTTCAAAGTCTTTCAAATGGACTATATTGAACTGGAAAGGTGCAATAATTTGAAGTATGCTCTGGTGGTTGTCTGTGCATTCCGTAAATGGGTTGAAGCTTATCCTACTAAAGATAATACAGCCATTACGACTGCAAAGGTACTCCTGAAGGAGTTCTTTCCTCGTTTCTGGCTTGCCCCGTTTGATTTGGAGTGATAACGGAAGTCACTTTAATGCTCAGGTGATTCAGCTGATTTGTGATGGGTTGCATATAAAACAGAAGTTTCATGCTGCCAAAAACCCACAGTCAGCAGGTTTGGTTGAGAAGTACAATGGTACTCTCAAACTGAAATTGGCAAAGATTCAGGAGACAACAGGGTTACGGTGACCAGATGCTTTACCATTAGCTCTTTTGTCGACAAGAACAACAGCACATTCTAGGACAGGATTGTCACCATACAAGGTCGTGTTTGGACGCCCGGCAAATGTCTGGGGCGTCCTGCACCCTCGGTGGTTCTCTGACATTGAGTACCCGTTGTTGATTGATTACCTTTGCCAGTTAACTGAAAATTTGCATTCTATTCACCAACAGGTCCGGGAAGCCTTGCCAGCTACACCAGAGGGGCCCAGACATGACATTCAGCCTGGGGACTATGTCCTCATAAGAAATTTCCAGCGGAAGAAGAGTTTGGAGCCATGTTGGAAGGGGCCCGTGCAGGTCCTTTTGGCTACACGCACGGCTGTCAAGGTCGCTTCCCGAAAGAATTGGGTGCATGGCACTCATTGCAAGAGGGTGCCCCTGCCTTTGCCTTATGACCAATGGATCAAAGATGGAGTAGGGGACTCTGAGTGTGAGTCGGTGCCTCAGTTTATCCCCATTAGTGACGCCAGGCTCACCTGGACCAAAACGGAGGAGGAGAATGATGAAGTGCTGAATGCAGCAGTTCCACCGGAGATATGAGCTATCCAGGAGCCCCTTTTCATTGATCCCTCTGTGCCTGGAGGCACCAGGTACAATCTGCGTCCTCGGCTGAGGAATAGTGCACCAAAGGAGAAGTCAGATTAGTTAAGGATGGACTGTGTAAGTTATGGTGTACCTTGCTATAGTAGCAACGGAATTAGTATAGGGTGATGTTAGATTTGTGCACTGTTTGAACATTGGACAGGATAGATCAAACCTATTCCCTTGGGGGTACATTATCCTGATCGGCATGGGATACATCAAGAGCTTAGGACAGAGAAAGCTCCACCGCCGGTGCTCAAGAGCGCCAACGTTTGATGGTCAATAGGAGCCTGTACCAGTGAGGTTCTGACGGACGCTGGGAACTTGTATATTCCTTTTGCTGGCAATTT